>PVHX01010532.1:0-69539 GCA_004024805.1 Geosciurus inauris
GGGGATTGAACTCAGGGGCACTCGACCACTGAGCCACATCCCCAGCCCTATTCTGTGTTTTATGTAGAGACAGGGTCTCACTGAGTTGCTTAGCGCCTCACCATTGCTGAGGCTGGCTTTGAACTCGCGATTTTCCTGTCTCAGCCTCCCTAAGTGCTGGGATTACAGGCTTGCGCCACTGCGCCCGGCTGGCTCCAAAACTTTTTAAAAAACTTTTTAGTTATAGATGTGATGCTGAGGATCGAACCCAGTGCCTCATACGTACTAGACACGTGCTTTACCACTGAGCTACAGCCTCAGCCCACTTTTTTTTTTTTTTAAGCTGGGGCTTGAACCCAGGGGTGCTTAACCACTGAGCCACATCCCCAGCCCTTTTTATTTATTATTTTGAGATAAGATCTCGCTAAGTTGTTTTAGAGCCTCACTAAGTTGCTGAGGCTGGCCTCGAACTTCCTCCTACTTCCTCCCAAGTCACTGTGATTACAAGGGTGCACTATCGTACTCAGCTAACCAAAACATTAAAAAAAAATTTTTTTTAGTTGTAGATGGACACAATACCTTTATTTATTTATTTTTTTGTAGTGCTGAGGATCAAACCCATTACCTCTCACATGCTAGTCAAGCACTCTACCACTGAGTCACAAGTCCAGCCTCTAACCAAAACATTTTTTTGGGGGGTGGGGTACTGGGGATTGAATTTAGGGGCACTCGACCACTGAGCCACATTCCCAGTCCTATTTTGTATTTTGTTTAGAGACAGGGTCTCACTGAGTTGCTAAGTGCCTGACTTTTGCTGAGACTAGCTTTGAACTCGCCATCCTCCTGTCTCAGCCTCTCAACCCGCTGGGATTACAGGTGTGCACCACCACACCTGGCCTAACCAAAACATTTTTAAAAAGCTGTGGTTGCAGTTTGTATTGATTTCTTTTAATGTTAATGCTCCTCTCCAAGAATTATATTAAAAAAAAGAAAATGAAATTATGCTTTTATATACCATATATTAAATGACCTGATATACAGTTTACCCCCTTCCCTGGGACATTTTGTGATCAACAACATAAACTGCAAGTATTCCTACTCCACAATTTCAAGGTGTGCCTCTTAGGAAAGCCCATGGAAAACCAGGCTCCAGAGGTTTGGCATTTTCTTTCTTTTTGTGTGTGTGGGGAGCTACCAGGGATTGAACTCAGGGGTACTTGGCCACTGAGCCTTGTCCCCAGCCCTATTTTGTGTTTTATTTAGAGGCAGAATCTCACTGAGTTGCTTAGCACTGCCATTGCTGAGTCTGGCTTTGAACTTGGGATTCTCCTGTCTCAGCCTTCCTAAGTGCTGGGATTACAGGCATGCGTCACTGTACCCATTTCCTCATTTTAATTTTGAGTCAAGTCTCCCTAAGTTACTTGGACTGCCTTGAACTTGTGGTGCTAATAGATTCTTTGTGTGTAAATCTTGACTATGCATTCTATGTAGATGCCTTCACTTTCTCCTTTTTAGTGATGTTTTGAAAATTGTTCTAGTATTCTTTTTGGCTTTTTTGGTTTTTTGTTTCTTTCCTTTATTTTAAAAAAGAATAACTTTGTTGGGGATGTGGCTCAGTGGGTAAGCGCTTGGTGACATGTGTGAGGCCCTTGGGTTTGATCCCCAGCCAGAAAAAAAAAGAAAAAAAGAAAGGGGGCTGGGGTTATGGCGCAGTGGTAGCGTGCTCGCCTAGCACACGTGAGGCACTGGGTTCGATCCTCAGCACCACATAAAAACAAAGATATTCTGTCCACCTAAAACTAAAAAATAAATAAATAAATATTAAAAACAACAGAGGGAGGGAGGGAAGGAAGGAAAGATGGAAGGAAGGGAGGGAGGGAAGGAAAAGAAAAGGCATACAAACACAGACAAATAAGCAACTTCTGTTCTTGTGAATATATGACACTCAGGGATTGTTTTTAATTTGTCAAATTGAGCAACAGTCATGAACAAAGTTGGCCCCTCATGGATGACTTGACCGAAGCTGTTGGGAGTTGACAGAACTTGATAATAAGCAATAATTCATCCTGGAATTTGTTTTGTTTTTTAATCACTGTACAGATGCAGGTGGTTTCTTTCTCTTTGTGAGCAGTTGAATCTGTAAATCAGCTCCTGTGGAAACCAGTGTCCCAGTGACTGATCCAGCTGTTGGGTGTTGTAGCTGAACAGCTTGGTCCTACTTGGCTGCATCCAGGGAATAGGGCATGTAGGGTGACGACTTTTGCTAGGCCTTTAGCCACCCGGTTTCAATTTGCTGAGATTCTTCTTTGGCTTTTTGCTATAGGTGCCAAAGTTCACTGGCTTCTTGTTTTCACAAATGTCTCATCTTCCTCTTAGATTTTCTCAGACTGCAATGATTTAAGAATCTTTGGATCACTGTTACATAGTTTCTCCTACCACATGTATTGTGAAGGATAAAGTAACCATATTGAAAGTCAAGTCTGTTTCCATCTCACTCTGAGTGATTCCTGTGATACATAGAAAACTTTGTTTCTTCCTGAAAAATGGTGTTTTGGTGATTCATTGTTTTCTGTGGAAGGAAGTTTATGACCTACTCTTTTCTTTTTCCCTTCCAGAGGGAATTTGGGAAAGTGGCAAGCAAAACATCATTTCTCAAAGAAAATTTTGGGTAACAGAAGTTCTGGATAACAGGTAAAGTGCATTTAAACTTTTTTGGTGGTACTGACAGATCACCTGTAATCTGCAGGAGTAAACTGAAAGAGCAGGGAGAGAAAGTTGAAAAGTTAAATCTAGCCAGGTGGCGTGGCGCACACCTGTAAGGTGCACACCTATAATCCCAGCAGCTAGGGAGGCTGAGACATGAGGATTGCGAATTCAAAGCCAGCTTCAGCAACAGTGAGGTACTAAGTAACTCAGTAAGACCCTCTCTCTAAATAAAATACAGAATAGGTCTGGGGATGTGGCTCAGTGGTCAAGTGCCCCTGAGTTCAATCCCCGGTACCAAAAAAATAAAAGTTAAATCTGCTTTGTGTCAGGAGTTGTTGCTAGGGACTTATTACATATATTTCACGTAAATGTTTTTAATCTGAATTTTTTTTCTTGATACTCAGGATTGAATCTGGAGCGTTTAACCACTAAGTCACATCCCCAGTCCTTTTTTACTTTTTATTTTGAGACAGAGTCTCACTGAGTTGTTTAGGGCCTTACTAAATTTTTGAGGCTGGCTTTGAGCTCTCGATCCTCCTGCCTCAGCCTCCCAAATCACTGGGATTACAGGCGTACGCCACTGCACTTGATTTAACATGGATTCTTGGTATAGGTTAAGAATTTTAGGGCTGGGTATGGTGGTGCATGGGTGTAAGGCCAGCGGCTCTCGAGGCCCTAAGCAATTTAGTGAGGCCCTAAGCAACTCAGTGAGACCCTGTCTCTAACCAAAGTGCAAAAAGGGCAGGGAGATGTGGCTCAGTGCTTAAGCACCCCGTTCAATCCCAGGCACTAAAGGGGGGAAAAAAATCTTAGAATAAAACTATCCTTTAAAAAGTGTCTTAAATAGATTTATCTATTGATTGGATTTAATATATTCACAATTCACTTCAGCAACCTTTTTTGTTTTTGGTATCAGGGATACTTTACCACTGAGCCAAATCCCCAGCCCCCACCCCCTTTGGTACTGGGGATTGAATTTAGGGGCACTCGACCACTGAGCCACATCCCAGCCCTATTTTGTGTTTTATGTAGAGACAGGGTCTCACTGAGTTGCTTAGCGCCTCGCCGTTGCTGAGGCTGGCTTTGAATTCACGATTCTCCTGTCTCAGCCTCCCAAAATGCAGGGATTACAGGCATGTGCCGTGCACTTAGCTCCCTTCCCCTGTTTTGAGACTGGCCTCCAAATTGTGATCTTCCTGCCTCAGCCTCTCAAGGGGCTGGGATTACAGGTATGTGCCACCATACCTGGCAGCAAACTTTTTTTATATCTTCCATAAACAAAATATAGATATAATAAAGGGGTTATATTTGTTGCAAGAACATTCATTGTGGTCTTTTAAGTAAAATCAGAATCAGCTCTGCTGTTCAGTCCAGCTAGGGAGTGTCTTCCTAATTCCTTTCTGTCTGTAGTTTTAGTCCTTGATCATTGCCAGTTGTTTGCAGCTGTACTATCTCCTTAATTCCTTGAAACATTTTGTCAGCTGGTTCAGAATTTAAGCTTCTTAATAAGCTGCCTGTTAACAATGAAGTCCAGCTCAAAGGTCTCCTTTATGTTCTCAGGGATATTCTCTTTGTGACTGGATTAGAATAGCTAGACCTGTGCATACTTTTCCTTTTTGTGGTGCTGGGGATTGAATTCCAGGGCACTCAACCACTAAGCCGCATCCTCAGCCCTTTTTTGTATTTTATTTAGAGACAGGGTGTCACTGAGTTGCTCAGTGCCTTGCTTTTATGCTGAGGTTGACTGAATTTGCAGTCCTCTTGCCTCACCTTCCTGAGCTGCTGGGATTACCGGTTTGCGCCACTGCACCTGACCCTTTTTATTTTTTGACTCTCGCTGGGATTATAGGCATGCACCACTATATCTGGCTGCATTCTTTTCTTTTAATTTTAATTTTTTTTAGTTGTAGGTGGACACACAATGCCTTTATTTTTTCATGTGGTGCTGAGAATTGAACCCAGTGCCTCACACATGCAAGGCAAGTGCTCTGTCACTGAGCCATAAGCCCAGCCCCTACTTTTATTTTTTCCACACTTTTTTGGTGCATTATAGTTGTACATAATGATGAGACTTGTTACATATTTGTACATGCTCACTAACAATATAATTTAGCCAATATCACTCCTTAGCATGTTCCGCTCTCCCTCCCCATCTTTCACTCCTTTATCTTATTTCTTATCTGTATCTCAAAAAGTTCTGAATGTTTCATGAAATAATAATGCATGTCAAAAACCTAGTGCATCTGAGAAATATGTCTCTGTAAATGGGACCTCCAATAATAATAATAATGGGTCAGGCACAGTGACGCATGCCTATAACCCCAGCACTTTGAGAGGCTGAGACAGGAGAATCGCAAGTTCAAAGTCATCCTCAGCAACGGCGAGGTGCTAAGCAACTCAGTGACACCCTGTCTCTACATAAAACATAAAATAGGGCTGGGGATGTGGCTCAGTGGTCGAGTAGCCCTGAGTTCAATCCCCAGCACCAAAAAAAAAAAATTATCATTATATGTGTGTTTCTTGTATTTTGTTGTTGTTGTTGTTATTTGCACTGTGTATAAAACCCAGAGCTTTTTGCATGCAAGGCAAGTGTTCCATCACTTAACTAAACCCCAACCCCATAATTTTACTTTATAAACTGTGAGGACATGAAAGTAAACCAGATTCCTAGGACCCTGTAAGTCCAAACAAGCCTTTTATTTTATTTTTTATTTTTTATTTTTTTTGGTACTGGAGATTGAACTCAGGGGCACTCGACCTCTGAGCCACATCCCCAGCCCTATTTTGTGTTTTATGTAGAGACAGGGTCTCACTGAGGTGCTTAGCGTCTCGCCCTTGCTGAGGCTGGCTTTGAACTCGCGATTCTCCTGTCTCAGCCTCCCTAAGTGCTGGGATTACAGGCTTGAGCCACCGCGCCCGGCTTTCCAAACAAGCCTTTTAGACCGAGGCGAATGAATTGTCCTATCTAAGGGTGGTAATAGTGAGGTGTTACCTTAAATGGATTTGCCTGTTGATTGGATGTAATGTTATTTACTGTAACATTTGTTCTAGTATTAGCTTTGGAGTTAGATTTCAAGTGTGTACAGAAGTAGTATCATGAACTAAAATTTACATTGTCAATATTTTAATAGTTGTTGGGGTTTAGGGTATAACTCAGTGGAGGAGTGTGAGCTTAGCATGTGCATGACCTTGGGTTTAATCCCCAGCACCAAGAGGGGGAAATAAAAAGATTTTAATATTTGTTGTTTTATTTCTGTGATATTTTCCACTTTACCAGGGCAAAGCAAATTGATCACCATGAGTTGGAGCTTCCTGACTCGCCTGTTAGAGGAGATCCACAACCATTCCACATTTGTAGGGAAGATCTGGCTCACTGTATTGATTGTGTTTCGGATTGTCCTAACAGCTGTAGGAGGAGAGTCCATCTATTATGATGAGCAAAGCAAATTTGTGTGTAACACAGAGCAGCCAGGCTGCGAGAATGTCTGCTACGATGCCTTTGCACCACTCTCCCATGTGCGGTTCTGGGTGTTCCAGATCATCCTGGTGGCAACTCCCTCTGTGATGTACCTGGGCTACGCCATTCATAAGATTGCCAAAATGGAGCATGGTGAGGCAGACAAGAAGGCAGCTCGGAGCAAACCCTATGCAATGCGTTGGAAACAACACCGGGCTCTGGAAGAAACAGAAGAAGACCATGAAGAGGATCCCATGATGTATCCAGAAATGGAATTAGAAAGTGAAAAAGAAAATAAAGAGCAAAGCCAACCGAAACCCAAGCATGATGGCCGACGACGGATTCGGGAGGATGGGCTCATGAAAATCTATGTACTGCAGTTGCTGGCAAGGACCGTGTTTGAGGTGGGTTTTCTAGTAGGGCAATATTTCCTGTATGGCTTCCAAGTCCATCCTTTTTATGTGTGCAGCAGACTTCCTTGCCCTCATAAAATAGACTGCTTTATTTCTAGACCCACTGAAAAGACCATCTTCCTTCTGATAATGTATGGTGTTACAGGCCTCTGCCTATTGCTTAACATTTGGGAGATGCTTCATTTAGGGTTTGGGACCATTCGAGACTCACTAAACAGTAAAAGGAGGGAACTTGAAGATCCGGGTGCTTATAATTATCCTTTCACTTGGAATACACCATCTGCTCCCCCTGGCTATAACATTGCTGTCAAACCAGATCAAATCCAGTACACCGAATTGTCCAATGCTAAGATCGCCTATAAGCAAAACAAAGCCAACATCGCCCAGGAGCAGCAGTATGGCAGCCACGAGGAGCACCTCCCAGCTGACCTGGAGACTCTGCAGCGGGAGATCAGAATGGCTCAGGAACGCTTGGATCTAGCAATCCAGGCCTACAATCACCAAAATAACCCCCATGGTCCTCGCGAAAAAAAGGCCAAAGTGGGGTCCAAAGCTGGGTCCAACAAAAGCAGCGCTAGTAGCAAATCAGGGGATGGGAAGACCTCCGTCTGGATTTAATCTTTGCTGGGCTTAAAACTTGGGCTTTTCATAGTTTATGGTAAGCAACGGCTCACTGAATAATGACTTCCATTGAGTAAACATTTGGCTCTGGTTATCTTCAGGGATGCTGTTGGCTCATGATCCAAACTCAGGGGACTCTGAAGGTGGGGCTGGGATAAGTGGGGAAAGGGAAACACAGTGTTCCAGGGCACATGTTCTCAGCAATAATACAGTTGCAGAACTTTATACATTTGTGTCTTCCAGATCCAGAGGAGAACAGATATATTTAAATCATTCTTGTTGAACAGTTTTTGTATGTACAGTATTATGGTACATTTTTTTCTTTTTTTTTTTTTAGTATGAGAACTTTTTTGTATTTGTACATTGAACTGCTGTAGTTATACTTTTTTATATTAAAGGAAAAAAATCCTTGTAAGTAATGTCTATTAGGCTAGTGTTATTACTTTGTTTAGCAAAATCTACCCTGGGTTTAGAGTTTCAGTAGATGCTACACTCAACACAAGTGCCTCACATGTTGCAGGGAACATTTTAAAGGAGACCGAGGAGAAACCAGTTTTCTGTCTTAGAAAGAAAGACTATATTAGAAAGAGATTGAGATCTTCTCTCTTCTACCTGAGAAATCTGAGAATCTCACTTTTATGATCATAGCTGCAGCCGCTCTTTGAAAACATGTTTCTAAAAGAAGTAAATAATTCACTGCAGGATTTCTTCAAATACTAAGCATTGCCAGTTTGTGCTTTGATGGTGTATACATAAGTTCTTTTGAAAGACTCTCTGCAGTGGTGTCCCCCATCCAGTAGCAGCATGAAGCACCTGGTTAGAGTTGATGCTAAGTTGCTTGTCTCAGAGAGCTCAGTTGCCGCCTGGGAAATGAGGCCTAATAGGATGTTAGTTGTGAACCTTTTGGATTTAGCCTTAAGCCTCTATCCAGAAACCTACCCATCTCTCTGGTTTCTTAAGCCAATAATGAATATATTCTGTATGTGTTAACATTAGAAATGTAAAAATTCTCTTACAGACTAAGAACATCCAAAACTTCTTGTACCGCAAATGACAAAAGGCCTAAATCCAGATTTTTAAAATTTTTTTATAATGGAATTTATGACTGACTAACGTCTGTCAATGTAGGTGTCTGCCTAAATGGCTATTGTCACTTGGGATTCTGTCTGTAAATAGACCAAAAGAGGTATTCAGTTTTTATTTCCTGTTGGTATATGTATTTGTTAATGACAAGCATTATTGTTTATAAAACCAGTGTTTTATAAACAGTGTTTATTAGCAGTGTTTATTGCCATCTTTTTTTTTTTTTTTTAAACTGGTTATTGAACCCAGGACCTCACACATGCTAGTCAGTGCTCTACCACTGAGCTACGTCCCCAGCCTTGTTTGTTTTGTGTTTAAAATACGTCTTCCTGAGTTGTCCAGGTTGGTCTTGAACTTGCCATCCTCCTGCCTCAGCTTCCCTAATAGCTAGGATTACAGATATGTACCACCATTGCCAGTACTCAGACTTTAAATATTGTTGGAGAGCTTTGTTCTCCTGTCCCATTCTCGTGCTTTGTCTTAGTGGTGAGACTCTGAGCACAAGCTTGGTAAAGGTGTCAGGGGGCCTTTGCTCCACCAGGGAGCATTTCACTTGGGTGTCTTGCTCTTTTTTAACAAATCTGCAAGCCACCTCTGATTTTGAAATTCCAGAAGTGTTATGCTTTGTATTTTCATTTTAAAATGCCGTTTCCCGATTTAGAAGAATATGAGAATAGCACCTTTTGTGCAGTTGTTTTTCTTTGTTGTTTCTCCATTTTCATTTCTTCCCTCCACACTCACCAGCCCCCAAAAAACTTAGAAAATTTAACCTTATCTTCATTCATTGACTTACGTGTGTGTGTGTGTATTCTTTTTTCCCCCTAATCTTTAAATTTTAGCTTGGAGAAGTTTCTTGGGATCTCTCAAAATTTTAAGCAGAAAATAAACTCAGGTGAGACTGAGGGGAACTTTTAGAAAATGACGTAAATGTGTATCACGAATAATTAATGGACATTTGCAGTTTCCCTCAAACCAAATGGTTAAGAAGGAAATTCATATAATTGTTAGAAAAAAGGCAGGATTTTTCACTACCGAAGCCTCTTTGAGATACAGAACTACCAATTTTTATGTTGCTGGAGCTTCCAGCAGATTTCTTTCTTTCTTTTTAATATTTTTTTAGTTGTAGATGGGCACGATATCTTTATTTATTTATATGTGGTGCTGAGGATCGAACCCGGTGCCGCACGCATGCGAGGCAAGCGCTCTACCACTGAGCTACCATCCCAGCCCCTCCAGCAGATTTCTTAATTGAAGGACAGAAAATGCACAAACATGCAATGCCATTTGTTAAGAGCCCGGAGGAAAAGAGAGTGGCTCTGCCAGCGGAAAGGTGGAGAGGGAAGGAATCAAGCAGAAATGCCAGGAAGAACCAGGCAAAGGCATTTGGCGCCAGGAGCATCCACTCAGTTTCTCAGCAGCCCCTGATGTTTCGTCTTGGCCTGGCTGCTGAGAATGTTATCCTTTGTGTCTGGCTAATTCTTCAACTTCTTAAAGTATATAAAAAGATATTCTAAGTCACCTCACGTGCACACACTTTAAATCTATTTTTATTCTCTTGCTAAAATTTGGGGGGGGTTTTTTTAGTACTGGGGGTTGAACCCAGGGGCCCTTAACCACTGAGCCACATCCCCAGCCCTTTCTGTATTTTGTGTAGAGACAGGTCTTGCTGAGTTGCTTAGGGCCTCGCTAAGTTGCTGAGGCTGGCTTTGAACTCACAGTCCTCCTGCCTCAACTTCCCGAGCCACTAAAGTTTTAATTGCAACAGGAAATTCCCTTCTCACTGCCTTATTAGCACATTTCTTACATTCAGCTTTTGAATGTGAGTTTGCCATTATATATCATGACATGTTATGGCCCTACATTAAAAGAGTGATCCTGTTTTTGTCTAGTTTATTAACACATTGATACTATATTGAATCTGTGAAAATATTGTTCTGGAAAGTACAGGTATTTGTATCAAAAGTCTGCCAATAGTTTTGTTTTTTTCTGTCAGAATCATATTGTTTTAAATTGCTGCATAGGACATGCCATGTCATGGTGTTTCTCTAAATGGAAGTTGAGTACTGAGTCCTTCACATGCTAGAATCAGGACAGGAGCAATAACATGTTTATGTTCCTTAAGGTACTGGTGCATTTATTCAGATGTGTGTTCACACCTGACATTTTGTTAAAATCTTCTATTCAGAAGAGATTTGCAAGAGGAAAAGGCATCTTTTTCTTAGTTCAACTTTGAAGGGATAATTTGATAACATTTTCCCCTGAAGAAATATTAGTGTTCACTTTGTGGCTTTGTCTTTGCTTGTGACTCTGTTTTGCCTGTTTCCATATTTGTTCATTTAAAACCACAAGTGTATTTCAGTTGAAGCCAGTTTTTCTGGTAATTTTCCTTGACCAATATTTAGAATTATTTGCTCTTGATAACAATGAACTTTGCCATCTAAAATGGCACTCACAGTTGAGGTCTTTTGCATGTGTGTGTCTTTTAGAGGGCTACCTATATTTTTAAAGGGGAAAAAAATCAGTATTGGTAAACTTAACAATATTAAATCAAGCAGATCACTTTTCCAAGTTCAGGAGTCACTTGCCTTTCAGTGTTAGCAAGTAGTAACCTCTGGTAAAAGGTGTTTAAAAAATCAACAGTTGGGACCTGAGTGTAGCTCAACAGGTAGAGCACTGGCCTAGCATGTATGTGGTTCTGGGTTTGATACCTAGCACCACAAAAAACAAACAAAAAAACCCTCTCATTATTGGTCACTTGACCGAGCTTGGAGCTTCAGAACAATCGTTAACTGTGTAATGCCCCCTTTATTGTGGGATTCAGTGATGGTTTGAAACACTTGATCCAAGCAATTTATACCAAGAATGGACTTTAAAATATTCTTCCTCTTAGTCATACCTATGATTTACCCATTTTGGCATTTAGATGTCTGTACTCTATGCTTTGTCTCACTTAAGAGGCATTCCACTTCTAAAAATAACACCTCTGGGTGATGATAAATTTTTGGCCAGCCAGCATTTGGTAAAAGGCAAGTATGTTATACTTGAACTGACTTTAATAAATACCTTTTTTTATTTATAAATCAAAGGTCTTTCCCAGCTGTGAAGAAGATACTGAAGTCAAAGATACACAGCTGCTAGTCATTTTGATTGGATGGTTCCAGGTATTAATTTTATGTATAAAATCATGTAATCTCTTGAAGAACCTTACTACTCTATAGTAATAAAGCCCCTATACCTATACAGTGCAGTTGGGAAATAAAATTTCAACTTGCCTACATGTCATAAATCTGTAATAATTCAGTTACCATCAAATGTTACAATCATTAGGTTGAATTACATACTTATCACTCATTCTAGCTTTACATCATGGAGACTTTTAAGATTTTCATTTGCTGTTGTCCCTAATGTAATCCTGTTGTTTTGTTGTTTATAATAACAATATTAAGTGGGTTTTTTTCATGCACATTCCATATTAAAGAAGAGATCCTCAGTATTCTAAAATCCAGGAGTTCCACTGCAGTGCAGAATCAATACAGAGATAAAAAGAAGTAAGCTCCTTTTAGGTTGGCTTGTTGAACCAGACAAAGACAGTTGGCTATGTGCTTCCAAGATTGAAAAAAAATTTTTTTTAACTGTTCTCTCAATTATGTTTTCATTAGCAAATCAACAGAAGTCTCTACCTCAGTCACTAAGTATTGTGATATGATTAGCATAATGATACCAGAAAAACTTAGCTAAGACTTCCAACTTTTAAAGAAAATTTAAATGTAAAATTCAACTGTTAACTAGGAATCAAATGTCATGTGATGTGCCGTTTGGATGTTGCATGAACAGCTAAGGAATTACCTGTTTTAGTGCCAAAGATGATTTGTCATTGATTTTGTTCTGTACAGTTTATGTAAAACTTTTCATGGTAGAGACAGGCTCTGTGCTCAGGGCCTTGTCTCTGGGAAGATTTTGTCAGTTCCAAATGTTTTATCAGTTCCAAATACAGTTTAGAAGATTCACTTGTGGTCTGTGCATCCTTTCTCAAAACTCGAAACCCTTTGCAAACTAGGCTGTCAGGAAATTTCACAATTGGCAAGGATCCCATTCTTCGTATAAAATTGTTCCCAAGAGCTTAATGGTTTACACAGAAAACCTGATATGAAAATCTCTTTTCATACATCCACCTGTAAATTGATCTTAGTGGGAATACATGAGCAGAGAAATTTCCAGCTAGAGGTTTGGCCTCCAAAAAGGCCCTTTTGCATAGCAAGGCTGTTGCTCTTCTGGGACTATGTAGATTGGCAAATGTTTAGTGTCACAGTCTGGGAAGCCCCAGTGGTCTTCTGTTGGAGGAGAGGGAGGCTGGAATCTAAGCTTGGGAGCTGGGAACACCATTGTCTCTGACTTCCTTTGGTTCTGAGGCCTTTCCTGGAGGAAGAGTGCCTTCCCCACCAGGCACAGCCTAATCCACCTCTGAGGGGAGAGTGTGGGTGAGGGGAGTTGTTATCCTTAGCTGAAACAAGGCTCTCTGTTCCCAAATACAGGATAGCCCACCCTCAGCAGCAAAATTGTAAACTAGTCAACCAACCATATTTGGTAATAAGCTTGTGAGCCATTTGAAAGCTCTTGGGGCAGTTAAATCACTCCTGATTCTGTTAGTTTTGAAAGTGATTATTTGGTAGATTTGCCATTGGAACAGACAAATATCTGGAGAAGGTATTGGCATCAAAATTAAATCTGTGCTCTCTTTTACACAGAGCTAAAAAACTTTAAGGGGGCTGGGGTTATGGCGCAGTGGTAGCGTACTCGCCTAGCACGCGGGAGGCACTGGGTTCAATCCTCAGCACCACATAAAAATAAAATAAAGATATTCTGTCCACCTATAACTAAAAAATAAATATTTTTTAAAAAAAACAAAACAAAACTTTTTAAGGTTTTGTTGGACATGGTGGTGCACACCTGTATGGTTGTATAACCCAGGGACTTGCACACACTAGGCAAATGCTCTAACACTGAACTACATCTCCAGCCCTTTATATTTTTTTTTAATTTTTTTTTTTAGTTGTTGATTGACCTTTATTTATTCATTTATTTATATGCGGTGCTGAGGAACAAACCCAGTGCCTCCCACATACGAGGCAAGCACTCTACCACTGAGCCACAATCCTAGCCCCCCTTCCTTTATATTTTATTTTGAGACCGTCTCACCAAGTTGGTGAGGCTGGCCTTGATCTTCCTGCTAAATCTCCCGAGTCACTAGGATCAGGTTGTGCCACCACACCTGACTCAAATTTTTTTAAAACATTTTTTTAGTGTAGATGGACACAATGTCTTTATTTTATTGCTTTGTATGTGGTGCTGAGGATCGAACCCAGGGCCTCACGCATGTGAGGCAAGCACTCTACCACACTGAACTACAATCCCAGCCCCTGACTCAAATTTTTATTAAGGTAATTTACATGCAGTAAAACTCACTCCAGCCCCAAACTCACCCTTTTAAAATGTATCATTCCAAAAACATACCGTTGAATAACCACTGAAAGACACTGAGTAGTTGCATCACCCCAAAATTCTTCGTAGGCAGTTGTTACATACATTATGGTTTCTAAATGACTCATCTTAGAAAAAATTTTGAAATGTGAGCTAGAATAAAGAGGAAGAAATGAATTCTTTTAAGTTACCTCCTCTGTTCAAGGAGGTTTAGACCTGGCATAGCATATGAGTTTCATCTCTTCTGCCAGCTCAGAATGATTGACAGCTGGCTGGAGGGGAGGACTTTGTACAAGGTTCAGCCAAATTACCCCTAAGTGATTTTGGAAATGGCAGGGGACACTGGGAAAAGCATGACATCCATTTTTTAGTTTTATTTTTTGGTACTGGGGATTGAACCCCAGGACCACGTCCCCAGTCCTTTTTTATTTTTATTTTGAGACAAGGCCTAGCAAAATTACTAAGGCTGGCTTTGAACTTGCAATCCTCCTGTGTCAGTCTTCTGAGCTACTGGGATTACAGGTGTAAATTCTGGCCCTAACTAGTTTTTTAAGGATAAATTTTCAAAACATGAACTAGGATTCAGGACTTCCCGGTTTGTGACTGTAACTAGAACCGGGAGGAAAAACCCATCCCACCTTGCATGTTCTTGAGTGGCATTGCTTAGAAATTTGTCCACCCTGTATTAGATGACATCTTGGAAGAAGTTAGACACAGGAAGTAACTGAGTTAGAAAACCACAAGGGAAAAGATCGTGACTTGAGGACAAGTATTCATTGTTAATCTTTTCTGCTCTCTGCCCCCTCAGTCCTGAGAAAAATGGTGCAGCTCAGCCCTTGCACATACCGTGCCTACTTAAACTAGGCTGGGGAGTTGTGAAAGAAACCAAAGGAAGCCTATTGCTGATGTCAAGGAAAAACTAACTGGATTCCCTCTTTTATCCTTTGCCGAATGTCCCACAAACAAGTGTCCTTATCTTCTCTGCTCTCTCCTGAGGCCATACCGGAAGGCCCAGGGAGGCCAGCAGCCTTGAACTCCAGGCAAGGCAGAACCAAGCAACTGTTCATAACTGATTTCAGCACATGGCCAGTGACCTGAATGGGACCTGACCGTGGGGGAAAATGATACAGAACTAGATAGCTTTTTAACATTTTTATTTTTAGTATGTGTAGTCCTGCGAAAGTGAAATGTTATCTTTGAGCCAGGAACATTGAAAAACACTGACAGGGAGCTGCTTTGGCCTGGCCCATTTTTCTGAAGGCACATTGCAGCTGTGGCCTCAGCCCAGCAGGCAGAGGCACGTTCGATCTGTACCCAGGTGCTGTTCAGAGCAGTGACAGGTCTCACTCTCTGCAGAGGGGTCTGCAGGAGGATTGGGGCACCATAAAACACTTGGAACTATAAAAGCCCTGGAAACAGTAAATGCAAGTTTGTCAGGACTGTTTACTTCACATTCAGACTGGAAAGTGATCAAGACTTTGGAAACATCAATAAGGATCTGCAGGATCTGGACCAGTCAGATTATAGACCATTTTGTAATTGTGCTGTTGGTCCCAGAGGTCTGCTTTGCTGGGGTGGGGTTGGGGGCGGGGGTGATCTAGGAGAAATTATGTGGGTGGGCACTTTTATTTAACTCACAGCCCTTAAGAGGTGAGTAACCATTTACAACAGTTTTGTTTTGTTTTGTTTGTACCGGGGATTGAACTCGGGCACTCGACCACTGAGCCCCAGCCCCAGCTCTATTTTGTGTTTTATTTAGAAACAGGGTCTCACTGAGTTGCTTAGCAACTCACGGTTGCTGTGGCTGGGTTTGAACTCATGATTTTTCTGTCTCAGCCTCTCTAAGTGCCAAGATTACAGGCGTGCCCCACTGTGCCCAGCTACAACAGCTCTTCTGAATAGTGAGCTGTGGTCCTGGGAAATAGCTAGAAGGCAGAGTACAGCATTTGGTAGAGATGTTGGGGCGATGATTTCTTTCTTTTTTTTTTCTTTTGGAACTGAAGATTGAAACTGGGGGGCACTCAACCACTGAGCCACATCCCCAGCCCTATTTTGTGTTTTATGTAGAGACAGGGTCTCACTGAGTTGCTTAGCGCCTTGCCATTGCTGAGGCTGGCTTTGAACTCACGATTCTCCTGTCTCAGCCTCCCTAAGTGCTGGGATTATAGGCTTGTGCCGCCACGCCCAGCTTCTTCTTCTTCTTCTTTTTTAAAATATTTTTTTAGTAGTAGATGGACACAACATCTTTATTTTTATGTGGTGCTGAGGATCGAACCCAGTGCCTCACGCATGCAAGGCAAGCACTCTACCACTGAGCCACAATCCCAGGCCCGATGATTTCTTTTTTGTTGTTCTGGTATTAGATCAAACCCAGGGGCATTTTAGCACTGAGCTCCATCCCTACCCCTTTTTATTTTTTGAGACTGGGTCCCACTAAGTTGCTAAGGGTCCCACTTAATTGCTCAGGCTAACCTTGAACTTGGGATCTTTCCTCCTCGGCCTCAAGGAGGATTGTTGTGACATGAGAAATGTGGAACACTAGTCTAGCCAGGTCTGCCTGAGAAGGGTGCAGGTAGGTAAGTACAGGTTGGCCTGGAATAGATGCCTGGGCAGGAGCCCCTGACTCTTTTTTTTTTTTTTTAAATATTTTTTTAGTTGTAGATGGACACAATGTCTTTATTTTATTGCTTTGTATGTGGTGCTGAGGATCGAACCCAGGGCCTCACGCATGCGAGGCAAGCGCTCTACCACTGAGCCACAATCCCAGCCCAGCCCCTGACTCTTGATTTAGCATAACCAGCTGAAATACAAAATGCTTGGTTTTATTTGAATTTCAGATCAGCAATGAATAACTGGTTTTTATATTATGTGGGACATACATCAAAAAGTTCTTTTGGGCTTGAGGTATATAGCTCATTGATAGAGCACATGACTCCCTGGTTTTTCAATTCCTAGCACCCTGCTAAAAATTGTTATTTATATAAAATTCAGGTTTATGTGTTTGTCCTGTTTTTTTTTTTAAATTTTTTTTTTAGTTATAGATGGACACAATATCTTTATTTTGTTTTATTTTTATGTGGTGCTGAGGATCAAACCCAGTGCCTCACTGTGCAAAGCAAGCGCTCTGCCACTGAGTCACAACGCCAGCCCTTGTCCTGTTTTTTTTTTTTTTTTATAATGTCTTTATTTTATTGCTTTGTATGTGGTGCTGAGGATCGAACCCAGGGCCTCACGCATGCGAGGCAAGCGCTCTACCGCTGAGCTACAATCCCAGCCCCCTTGTCCTGTTTTTATTTGCTAAATAATTTGCAAATTTCTGAAGCCTGGTAACTGGATGGGAAAGACTTTAATCAAATATCAAGAAAACTATGAGCATAAACTATTGACTTGAGTCTGAGCTATTTCACACAGAAAGGTTGTCAGTCATGTTGCCAGTAAGGAATATTGGGTTTTCCTGTTTCTGGCAACTCTCCTATGATGTAAAACATTTTTTGGTTCTGCAATTTTCTCAGTAAGTAGCAATATAACATCATGTCAACCCAAACTCAGGCTGGCAGCAACCTGCTTTTGTAAAAAACAGTCCAGGGCTGGGGATGTAGTTTAGAGGTAGTGCACTTTCCCAGCATGTGCAAGGCCCTGGGTTCAGTCCCCAATACTGCAAAAAATAAAAATAAAAATAAATAACAAAAAAGTACACTCCTGACCATATATCTAAAATTTACTGGAATCAGGATGTCAAAGACATATTTGCACACTCGTTTTGCAGCATTCTTCACAATACCAAAGAGGTGCAAATAGCCCAAATGTCCAAAGACAAATGTGTATCCGGGCTGGGATTGTAGCTCAGTGGCAGAGCGCTTGCCTTGCATGTGTGAGGCACTGGGTTCGATCCCCAGCACCACATAAAAGTAACTAAATAAAGATATTGTGTCCATCTACAACTAAAAAAAAATTTTTTTAAAATGTAGTGTATCCATACAGCAGAATATTATTCATCCTTAATAGAAGAAAATCCTTTTATGCTTACAATATGAATGAGATTTGAGGACATTATGCTGAGTGAAAGAAACCCAGTCACCAAAAAACATGCTGTGTGAGTGTGAATCCACTTATAATGAGGTGTTTAGAACAGTTAAAATCACAGGAACACAAAGTAGGATAGTAGTTGTCAGGGACTGAGGGGGGGAATTAGTTGATTGATGGGTAGAGTTTGCTTGTTTGTTTTGGTACTGGGGTTTGAATCCAGGGGCACTCAACTACTGAGCCACATCCCCAGCCCTTTTTATTTTTTATTTTGAGACAGTGTCTTGCTAAATTGCAGAATCTGTTCTCGAACTTGAAATTCTGTCTCAAACTCACAAGTCACTGGGATTATAGGTGTGCACCACCACACCCAGCCCCAGCCCATTTTTGAAAATTTTGAGACAGAGTCTAAGTTGCTTAGGGTCTAAATTGCTGAGACTGTCCTCGAACTTGTGATCCTCCTGCCTCAGTCTTCTGAGTTGCTAGGATCACTGACATGCACTCCCATGCCTGCCCCCAGTCAAGAGTTTGGTTTAAGCATGATGAAAATAGAACTCTGTTACATAATAATGTGAATATAATTAACACTACTGAACTTAGAAATCATAAATCACTTAGAAATCATAAAGAGGGCCTGGCATGATGGCACACACCAGTGACTTAGGAGGCTAAGGAAGAGGATCTCAAAATTGAGGCCAGCCTTAGCAATTTAGTGAGACCCTCAGCAACTTAGCAAGACCTTGTCTCAAAATGAAAAATAAAAAGGATTGAGGATGTGCCTCAGTGGTAAAAGACCACTGGGTTCAGTCTCTAGCACCAAAACAAAACAAAATAAAACTCCCTTCTGGTTTATTTATTTATTTGTATAATATGTATAAATATATAAAACCAGAGAGTATATTTTATATGGTATTTTACTACAATTTTTTTTAAATCTTGAATTTTGTAGCATCTCAAGGGTCAATACTATATATTATAGACAGATACTACAATTAATTTAAAAAAATTTTTTTTAGTTGTAGATGTACACAATATCTTTATTTATTTATTTTTATGTGGTGCTGAGGATCGAACCCAGTGCCTCACGCATACAAGGCAGGTGCTCTACCACTGAGCTACAATACCAGCCCCTACAATTAATTTTTTGAAGCTGGGAATTGAAGCCAGTGTTCCTTTACCACTGAGCTACATCATCAATCCTTTTTATTTTTCATTTTGAGACAGGGTCTCGCTACATTACCCAGGCTGGCCTTGAATTTGTGATTTCCCTGCCTCAGCCTCTCAAGTCACTGGGTTTATAGGTATGTACTTCTGTGCCCAACTACAATTCAATTAAAAAAAAAAAAAAACTAAATCAACACTAAGGATATAAAAAAGCAAAAAGCCACTATGCTCCCTCCTGTTCCCACTCTTCCTACTGTTGAGTCTACCATTTCTTTCCAAAAATATTTATGCACATGCAAGCATATGCATATGTCCACTCTTAGTGAGCCACATATCCAGTGGAATTACAATTGCTATCTTTAGTAATAGCAGTCTACAGGATCCCAAATCCAAAACTGTTGGCACCAAAATTAGAGAACTTTAACTATCTTGAAAGGGAACACTTAGAAATTCAGCAAAACATCCACTGCTAGTGTACATGACTTAACCACCCATAGAGATTATAACTGCACTATGGTACAGACCTTAAAGTGAAATGGAAGAGATCTAAGAGCTTTTTAAGCTTATTTTTTGGCGGGGAGTGGGAATCAGGAATTGAACTGAGGGACCCTTAACCACTCAGCCACATCCCCAGCCCTTTTTATGTTTTTATATTGAGACAGGGTCTTGCTAAGTTGCTTAGGTTCTTGCTAAGTTGCTGAGGCTGGCTTTGAACTTGTGATTGAGGCGCATCCTCAATCCTTTTTATTTTTCATTTTGAGACAAGGGCTTGCTAAGTTGCTGAGGGTCTCACTAAATTGCTAAGGCTGGCCTCAAGTACAAGAATGTATAAAATGAATTAAAAATATCCTTTTCCCAGCAGCTTCTCTGTCCAAGTGTCCGTTTGGTGAATTCCACCTCAGGCTTCCCCACGTGTCTGTCAGCCTGTCTAATGAGGTATCATCCTGGAAACCTTCTTCTCATTGTTTCACTTCCTACATCTCAGGGTGCTTTTTACATCTCTATCACTTGCCTCTTGCTTGGGAACCACTGCCATGGTGGCACAGGTGGATGCCTGGCTGCTACAGCATGGTGTTCTTGCCACAACAGGGTTCGGAATTCTCAAGGAACAAGGGAGGATCCTTTGCAGGATGCTTAGTCCTTCAGTTCTCTCTCCAAGTGGTAATGTCTAGTATCTTCATTAATAAATTCCCTGAATAAGGATTGATAAGCTATTTTATTTTTTTATTTATATTTTTTGGTACTATTCAACCCCAGGGGTGCTTAACCACCAAGTCATATCCCTAGCCCTTTTTATTTTTTAATTTTTTTATTATGAGACAGGGTCTCCACTAAGTTGCTTGAGGCCTCCCTAATTTGCTGGGGGTGGCCTCGCACCTACAATCCTCCTGCCTTGGCTCCTCGAGTTGCTGGGATTAGAGGCATGTGCCACTGCACTTGGCTGACAAGCTGTTTTAAGCACCATCCTGAAAACTAGAAACCATATTAAATTTAGCTCAAATAATTTCTCAGATTGAGAATCTTCAGATTTAGGCTAGATCATGGGAAGATGGAGACCAGTAAGTTCCAGTGTGGTCTGACCAGAGCACAGGGACTAATTCCCTAGAAATAAAGAGCCCTCACCAAGGAAGGTGCTGCGGGTTTGCTCCATTTCTGTGTGATGTGCTCTAGGGGGAATGTGGGTAGGTGAGGACGTGTCCAGAGCTGAGTGACAGAGCAGGGAAAGGTTTGGGACCATGGCCTGCCAGGAGTACTTAAGGAATCTGAAATGATTTTTAGCCTGAAAGAGAAGACTTACATGGTGTTTATGTGAAGGGTGTTTATGTGAAGGGTAGAAAATTTGAGTTTCCCGATAAAGAATCCTTTGCTTTTAAAGGAATCCACATACAGGCCAAGTGTGCAGAAGGAATGGGGGTGGCATTTGGCAGATATTTTCCCGGGTTCCTTTCATCTCCAGATACTGTGTTTCTGTTGGAACAAACAGGGTTTTAGAAATTATTAGGGTTTTTTCTTTACTTCTTTTATTCTTTCCTCTTAAGTGCTAGGAGATGCTGGGCAGGTAATTTTAGTAAGTAAACACTATAAAACTTTGACATTTATGAATGGCTCAGGAAAGGAATGATCCCGTAAAAGTCCTTGGAGAGGGTGGTTGGCCTGTGTCTGGGGGCAGCCGTGCTTTTCCAGCTCTGAGCTGTTTCCACCCTGGGCCGTGTCAGCATCTTCCCCAACAAGTGTGGCAGGTGGTCCTGTGTAAAGGCTCTGGGGAGGGCACAGCTCTTGAACCAGATTCCCTTGGCGGCTTCACGGAGTTGCAGGATAACAGTGCCAGGCAAATGTTACAGGCAGCAGGAAGGGTGAGCTCTGGAGGCGGTGCGTCCTCTAAGGCTGGCTTTATTACCTGTGGAGTAGGGACACCAACAGCCCCACCTCTGGTGTTTGCGAGTGACACCTGAGATGTCACGCAGGGCTGGGCCGGAGCCAGTACTCCATATCTAGGGGCCTTGAGTTCTAAGGCTTCCTTGAGGGGTGCTGGGAAGAATGAGGCTCCCACTGATAAATCCAGAAAGCTGAAGAGGGGAGCTGATGGTGGGGGTTGGGGTGGGAATATAATTCCATTTTTTTTCCTTGCAGCAACAGGTAGGTTGTTCTTTCATTTCTATTGTGCAATGAAAAAGAAACTTCCACACTGAGCACATACCAAGGGGTATGTCTCAGATGGTTTGTGACTGCATCCTGGAGTCACTCAAATTCCAGATCAAACCCCGGTTAACTAGTACAGTTGTGAGCCAGTCTGGATTTTCAGGTCCTCTTTGCATTTCGCCTTGATTCTAGCCCAGTACACCACCGTCCGGCCTGCTTTAGTTTTTCTGATTCACTCATTCTGCGAACACTGATTAATCCCTAGTGCTGCAGGTACCAGATTCCATGCTGCAAATGACCCGTGGGAGGCAGGCCTGGCCCTGGCTTCATGGGGGATTAGGTGGGCTCTCCGGGCTCAGGGCACTAAGGGGAAACTGCTCCAAGAGCACAGGGCAAAGGCTGGCTTCCTGGAGCAAGTGACAGGCAGGTAATTGGGGCCTAATGGAAGAAGGCCCAAGGGTGAGAACTTTCAAGGAACTGGAAGAAATTCCCCAGGTTGCAGCCTAGAAGGAAAGATGGGCGAAATGAGCAGGAGAGGCGAGTCGGGAACAGGGACAGCCAGAGCCCAGCTGCAGGAGCCCAGGGGCCAGTGGCTGGAAGAGTGGAGTTGGCTGTGGCCTTGAGCCAGGTGGCCAGAGGGAAGAGGTGGGCTTGGGCTGGGTGGTCCCCAGTGTTTGCTTTTAGGGGTGGAGGGTTGGAGAGGAGCTGGCTGTGGGAACAGGTGATTCCATGGAGAGGCTGTGACAGCCCTGGGGCCAGTTGGATTTGGTGACTTGTTCTTTTCAGGATGGAAAGGCCTTGAGTGACGGAAAGGAGAAGATACCGAGAGAGAGGATTGGTGAATGGCAGAATGATGTCCTAAGATGGTAGGAGGAACTGGGGTTGGAGGTAAAGGGGGAAGAGTTGGCCCTGGGTGGAAGGGCCTGGAAGTAGTGGCCAGAATGCGGGTGGGGCTGGGGTGGGCTCAGAGGCAGAGCTCCCAGCCTAGAATGCAAGGCCCTGGGGTTCATTCCGGCATGGCAAAAAAAGCAGGGGGGGGGGCATTGAGACCAGGGGAAGTAGGAGAGAGGAAAGGGAAGGAGATGTTATGACATGACCTGGGTGAGAAGGGCCAGGGTGGGGGGAGCTGGAAGAGAGCAAAGGAGGTGAGATGAACTGCTGGGGAAGAGGGAGAACAGCCATCCAGGGCAGAGCCAGGGGTGGCAGCATGTGTGCCCACCTGAGGCTGAGGACTGGGTTTGCAGTGACATCAGTCTAAGCCGTCCTGGGGGTCTCTTTCCCCCTAAGAGAAGCCCTGTCTCCCACCACCCCACTCCTGTGCTTCAGTCCTCCACCCAGGAGTGACCCTCCGATTGGAGAAGGGACAGTTGCCCTGTGACCCAGAGCCTCTCCAGTGAACGTCATATAGTCTGCTCTGGGTGGAGAGGCTGGCACATCTTCACAGTGATCTCTAAGATGGGGGTGACACCTTATTTTCAGAGGAGCCAGGATCAGGCTCGACATGGAATAGGCTGCAGGGGTCAGGCTGGAGGAAAGGCAGAGAGCACATTTATTTTTAAACCCAAGTAGGCACTAGAGCTGCCAGCAAGAAGCAGACGGCTCTTGGGGAGAATGGAGATTGGCAGTCAGTCAGGCACTTGTCAGAAAACCTGGAGGCTGCCCAGCGGGCAGGGGTTCAGGTGGCCAAAGGCCAGGGCCACGCGGGAGGAGTGGGGGGGGGTGAGAGGAGCAAAGTTGACACCTCGGAGTCCAGCTCCAGCACTGCCCAAGGAGGCAGTGGGACTGGAGGATGAGACCTGGAGGCCAGCAGCCCCCTGGGGAGTGCCTGTGAGAACTGTCCTTGTTCCCTCACCCAGGGGCATGTCAAGCCTGGTCTTGATCTGTGGTCAGATGGATCATGTGACTGGCTCTGTGCAGGAGCAAAGGACAGTCAGGAGCCTGTTGGGGGCTCCTTGCAGCTAAAACTCCCTCATCAGAGGTGTCCTGTCAGCATTCTGCAGAGCCAGGTGGCACTTGGTCCTGACAGCTGACCTGGAATGCAGCATGTGGCCTTGTGGAAGGCCATCGCCTCTGCTCTGCACAGAAGGCGCTGCCCACAGCTTCATAGCCCCATCAACCTCACCAGGGCTAGGACAAAGGTTCAGGATGATGGCAGGCCCCTAAGAACTCCTGCTTCACGGCAGAGGCTCCCAAAGCCCTCTTCAGGAACTCTCACCAGGGATGGTTCCAGGTCGTAAGAGCTCACGCCTCTTAGAGGTCATGATAGCAATAGCAGAGCCCTGGCACTGACCCTCATTATTTTACGTTCAACAGCAGATGGCTTGAAGAGCCCAGGCCCGTGGGCAGGAGCTCTGAGGGTTTGGCTGGAAGTCTTCAGGGCTCTTCTTTGGCACTCAGCCTCAAGGGTGGCTGCTTCTCTCTCTTGCTGACCTTCTAGAAAGGTTGGTAGAAATCTCATATTACCTCCAGCAAGTCCCAGGGCACAGCGCCCCTTTCAGGGAAAAGAAAATCTAGGTCTCTCACTCTAGTTATAATTTTCCCATCTTGCCTTCCAGAAAGGACTGTACACACAGGTTGTGCTGACCTCTGATGAGGCAGCGTCTGTTGTACCTGCTCCAGGTCCCACTGTGCCTGTCTCCTCCTTCTGTCTTTATGTCAAGCTTCCTGGGTTTCAGTATTGCTGCTGCGTAGCACCAGTTATCACCAGTTGTAGCCACTGAGCACTTGAAATGTGGCTATTCCAAACCTACATGTGCTTCAAGGGCAAAATACATCCCTGCTTTCAAAGACTTAGTGCAAAAAAAGAAGGAAAAGAATCTAACATCTCAATAATTGGTTTTTGTTGATTACATGTTGAAGTGAGAATGGTTTGGATATATTAGATTTAATAAAATGCATTATCTTTATCTGGTTTTTTAAAAATTTTTTAGTTGTAGGTGGACACAATATCTTTATTTATTTATTTTTATGTGGTGCTGAGGATCGAACCTAGTGCTTCATGCATGCGAGGCAAGCGCTCCACCACTGAGCCACAATCCCAGCCCCTATCTGTTTCTTTTTATACTAGGCTACTAGACAATTTTAAAACTCACATGTAGCTTGCTGTGAGGCCTACATTCTATCCTACAGGACTGTGCTGGACAGGGATGAGCCATGATGAATGTATTGCTGTCCCTTCAATTCAACAGGTAGACTTTCTGAGCACCTGCAAGGGGCAGAGTGGGCTTCCTGACTCCAGCTCTCCATCCTGGCCTCCTTCCACGGGAGAGGGAAGGCAGTGAGCAGCCATGTCAGCCTGAGCGGACAACTGGGAACTGGAATCCATACCTGTGATCCATCCAGAAATCCTAAAGGGTGTGTGCTAATTCGTTTGGTGGGGAGGTGGGGACGGGACAGGGACGACGACGACTTAGAGGCAACTGGGTGTCGTGATCTAATAGGACGACTTTCTACTTTGAAAAAAACACACCCCTGAGTATTTCTTGCAATAGATGGCCTTCCTGGCAAATTCCAAATTCCCGGTCCCATTCCCCACTCTTTAGGAACCACTTTGCCGGAACTGCCTGTCACATGTTCTGAGTAAAAGTCACTGCTCTCAGATGATGTTTGGGATAGACCTGAAGCTCCATTCCAGCCCACAGGCATTTATTTCCTCCTGGCAAGTTGTAGAGAGAGGTGCTGGCATCCCAGGCAGGCAAGACGGGCAGAAGGCTGGGCACCTCCTGGCACTCTCACTGCCAGACAGTGCCTGCTGTCCTGAAGCCTTTGCTCCCCTGGGCACCCACAGGTAATGCAGCGCTGCTGAGGCTGGGAGGTGGCAGGTGACCTTGCACTGACCTTCAGAGCTAGGGCTGCTGAACTTCCCCTGTGCCCTCTCTACCAACTATCTGTCCCCAGCCATAATTGTCAGCCCCTCAGGGGCCAGCAGAGGACACAGCAGACCCAGAACTGGGAATGGAGAAGGGGTTAAGTGGAGAGGTGGAGCCATTGAGAGGAAGGAGCAATGGAAAAAGTTAAAAATAGGGTGTGGAGCCCAGAGCAAGGAAGCAAGGGGCACACTCAGACTGGGCCTTAACTGACGGGCTGAGAAGGACTCTCGCCCCTTGGCCCTGCAGGCTGAATGGGAAAGCTGCCCATGGGATTCTGGAGTCGCCTGAGGTGCTCCCCTGCATCCAGGGGCCACTGAGGTGCTGGAGTAGGGTGGGGACCAGTAATCTAAGTTGAACGTGACCCTCTGTCCTACCTCAGCACATGAATTCAGGTGGTCCTGGGAGTTCTGCCATTTGGGATGAGGGCTCTGATCCTGGACCTCCTAGCTGCCCTCTCCCCAGGCCCCTACCTGCTCTACATTGTCTCCTCTCTATCCTGCCGTCTCCCCTTTTCCTGCCCCCGCCCCTTCTCTTTTCCTCTCCTCTGACTGCACCAGACTTCCCATGGTAGGTCCTTCCCTCTCTCCTTCCCAGAGGAGACTGACATGCCAGAGTAAGGTGGGGAACATGTTCCAGGCTCATACTGGGGCCACTAACCAGGGGAGGGGCTCAGTCCACACCCCGCCCAGCTCGGCAGAGAGTAGAGGTGGGAACAGAGCCCTGTGCCCTGAGAGCACAGGTCAGTGGGCTGGTCCAGCTTTCTGGAGTCTGTGGAGGTGAGGGGACACTTTTCTGGTCTCAGCCTTAACCAGGGGTTGACTGTCCCACTTGCCTGATCCTGTGCTTGGCAGAAACCGGAACAGGGGCAGTGTCTTTGTTGGGGCCAGCAAGGAAGGGAGGGCCAGGCCTCCACCCGGTGCCTGTTTCCTCGCCCAGAATGGGAGAGAATGGGAGGTCATGCCCCTTCCTCCCCTCGTGGTCCTGGGGTCTCCCTTCCTGCCCTCAGCACCCCAGTAGTCAAGCTCCCTGCAAAGCCAGGGGAGGGAGATGACCTGAGTCATACATTAAGGCCATTTACAGAAAGGAGAAACGCAGGTTGGTGTGAGCTCCATGGAAGCCCCAAGATGTGATCTTTAATTGATATTCCTGGCCCTGCCTCCCCACCCCCAGCCCCAGATGACCTATGTACAGAATGCGTAGGGAGCCAGGTCTAGGCCAGGCCAGAGAAGTCCCCACTGTCCCCTGGACACTGCCAGGCTGCACCGTCAGGGCAGGACAGGAGGATGCAGACAGCTGGGAGCCAGGATAGACTGGTCACAGGAAGTCTCTTCTGTGTCCCCACCCCACAGGCACGTGAACACACAGACATGCCCATGTGTGTGGAGGCATTCACACTTGTGCAGAGGTGTGGGTCCACATGCTTGTGCCCAGATGCATTGCTCATGTGCCATCTGAGAATGGAGGCCTCAGGGTATCGTGGCAAGAGTGCAAAGCCCAGCCCTTGACCTGCCTCAGGTTGTGGAGTGGAGATGGCCAAAGGGGCAGCCTCCTCCGCCCCCCTCACTTGGGCAGAGCCAGCTGGGGTGCAGTACTGGGGACTTCACTGTAGCTGATGTCACCCAGTAACCCAAAAGGCTGTCAATGGGTCCCAGACCCATTTGCCCCTGAGGGTAGTTTGGATAAGTGGAGCCATTTCCTCCTTGAATCCTCTTCAAAGAGGCCCCAGAAGCAGAGGGACACAAACAGGCAGCTCAGAGACCCTGGGGTGTCCAGAAACCCCTTTTAAGTCTAAGTGGGGTACCCTGGGGTGGGGCAACTCCATCCATTGTGGCTTTCATCCATAAGGTAGCCCTCTGCTCATCACTTTTAGGGTCACGGAGCCAGAGCTCCTGTATCTCAAGTGAGGTCTGTGAGGGGAGGCCATGCACAGGCCTGTTAGGGAGAGGATTCAGGAGAGCTGCAGGCCTTGGTCTGGCTCTCAGGTGTGGTTGCATCAGGGGTCAGAGGAGAACAGATGGGGAAACATCTGTAAACTTACTACTTGGCCCTGGAAGGGAATAGGGAGTAGAAAGGGTTTGATGGGGTCTTGAGAACTTTTCTAGAAACCTAGGATGGTCCCCAAGACCTGCCCTTTCCTCGTCTTCTCTTATACCTCATAGGCACTACCCCTCCAGGCACTGGGACACCGCTGGCCCTACCTACCTAGAGAGCCCTCCCTGGGAAGATGGCCTGGCCTGGGACTGCCAGGCCCCATCAGGGGGCACCTAAACCCTGAGTCAGCCCCAGAATTACCCTTATTGAAAGGGGAAGGTGCCATTTTATTTCAGGGACTATATTTTCTGGATCCCCTGCCCCAACAATACATGTGTCCAGGCAGGAACCAGATGGTTGTTTTGGAATTGAAGACAATCTGGGACATGTGGTCGCCGTACCCACAACCTAGCCTTGGGCACGGGACAGGCAGCTTTGGTTTGAGATCAGCACGCATACTTCTTCTAAGCTCCTCAAGGCTGGAATTGGGGGCAGGGCAAGCTGGGATGTCCAGCCACTGGGTTCAGTGACGGGATTCCAGGTGTGAGCATCCCAGGGGAGGGCCCAGGGGTGACCATACCTCAGTTCCTCCAGGTCCTCCTATAAATGTCAAAATATCCCTATAGCTGCCCTGGCCCCAGCACCCCCAAGATTACATTCATTAGTTAAGATTCAATTTTTTAAAAAATGTAGATGTCAGCCCCTTCCCCCTAGGTCCTAGAGAGCTGAGTCCCTGGTACCAGCTGTCTAGTTCTGAAGAGGGGCCATCCCAGGCTGTGTCCGCTGGTGGCTGCCTGCCCCCATTGAGGCACCACTCCAGGCACCCCCTCGAGCTGTGGCAGTCTGTGATGATGGAAGCTACATTCACAGGGAGAGTTGGTGTGCAAGGCCAAAGCCGCATGAGGTGGGGGGGACCGTGAAGGAAATGCCCTCCAGGCCTGCCCACCCTGGTGGTCCGAAGGGCAGGGCCACAGCCTCCCCCTCCAAACCCCTGCAGAGCCAGGAGTTGAAGGGTTTGGACCTGGAAGACATTTGCACGGTGCCTCCCTCTGTGGCTGGGTGGGGGCAGCCTCGTGGTTCAGGGCCGAGATGGTGGGTGCCAGGCACGGAGGGAGGGGGGTGGCACTTAGGCCCCTCCGGACCTGGAACGGAGAGGGGGCATCAGGGGAGGGTATGAGGCAGGGCCCAGAGGGAGAGCCCTCCAGCTGGGGCCTGGGAGTCAGTGCTAGGCCCTGGAGGCAGCAAGTCACAGGCTGGCCGGGAGAGGGTCTTGGGGGAGGTCAGACAGCAGTGACATGAAGACAAAACAGATGGGACGCAAAAGGAGGATCCCTGCCCTGGGAATTGAGGTTGCAGGGGGCACAGCTCCAGGGCCCACCTGGCAGGTGGTGGGAGCCATAGGAAGGGCAGCAGAAGATGGACCATGGCCCAAGAGGAGGGGTGGGCAAGAGGAAGGGGCGGGGCAGGCTGAGAACGTTCATCCCAGGCTGCCAGCAGGGCGCGGGAACCGGCACCCCAGCTCCCCGTCAACAGAATGCGAGGGCACGAGGGCACGAATGAGATGGAGGAGACAAGGACAGCGGGAGGGATGACGTGGCCGGCGTCACACTGCCCCCTGCTGGGTCGGGTCGTACCTTCCTCTGCGGATGTTTCTTCAGGAGCCAAGGCAGGACAGGAGAGAGAGAGAGAGAGAGAGAGGAAAAGGAAATCTGACCTTCCCCTTCTCTCCAGGGAGGGGCCTTCCAGCGCTTGTGAGATTCCCTGACCCAGATAGGGGCCTGGGTCTCCAAGACCTGGACAACTAAGGACAGGGCCAGGGAGCAATACTGAGATCTACCAAAAATGGGTACTGGGTTCAGTTTCTGACTGTACCACTAACTCACCATTTGACCCTGGGCCTCAGGTTCCCCGTTTGTATATTGAGGGAACTCCAGGACCCCAAATTTAGATGCCCAAGAGGCTCTTAGGTTGAATGGGGACTAGGGACAGGGAACACACACCTGGCACAAGCAGGCCTTGCAAGCCTCCACCCTGGCTCTGCTGAGATATATTGGGGCCCGACATACATATATATATGTATATGATAGTACTGGGGAGTGAACCCAAGGGTGTCCTAGTACTGAGCTCCATCTCCAGCAGCCCCCCCTTTTTTTTAATTTTGAGAAGGGTCTTGCTGAATTGCTGAGGCTGGCCTCAAACTTGAGATCTCCTATCATAGCCTCCAGAGTCGCTGGGATTACAAACATGCACCACTACTCCCGGCCAACCTTCACATTTTTCAAGAGAGACTGGCAGTCAGATTGTTAAATGTGAAATCTCTTGGTTTTTAAATGTGAGCAATTGTTTTAAATGTTAAAACAAGACCCTGTAGGCTGACTTGGAGTGGTAATGTATGAGCTCTGGCTTATGTTACCTCTCAGGGAAGTCCCTCAGCTCCAACAGTCTGGGTTCTGATCCTAAGGACATTAGGGGGTCTAAGGTGTGTGTGTGTGTGTGTGTGTGTGTGTGTGTGTGTGTGTGTCTTACTTAAATCCCCAGCCCGTGCCGCCCAGGACGATGGCTGCAACCAGGACAGCCCCGGCGATGGAGCCAATGATGATGTTGGTACCGCTGGGACCTGGGGAGGAGGGCAGGGCTTGGTTGGCAGGGACAGGCATGGAGAATGGGAAAGAGAGACCCGCCCTGGCCAGCTCCAGCCTCACCTTTATATCTCTCTGTCTCCCCGGTGGGTGGGGATGTGGGCAGGGGGTTGTGGATACTGCAGTCTTTGCCTGTCCAGTCAGGCTGACAGATGCACTTCCCTTCATTGCTGCAGACCTAGAGGTGGGGCAGGGCCAGCAGAGGTGAGCAGATCTGAGTCCCCTCTTGTAAGCCTCTCCCACCATCCCTGGCCTCCTGGCACCCACCCCGTGGTGGGAGCAGATTCGACGCTCCCCACTGCCTGGGCAGGTGCTGAAGTTGAAGGCAGAGGCTGGCAGGCAGCGGTGGTCCAGGCACAGCATGTTGGGTCCACAGGCTGTGCCGTCCTCCACATAGCTCAGGTCTGAGCCATCAGCCAGCTGCACATGGCCTCCTCTGGGGGATGATACAGCCAGCTTCAATCCCTGCCCCCTATCCCCCATCAGAGCGGCCACCTCCCCTTCCCCAGCCATGGTCCCAACCAACACCTGCAGTCCAGCTCCTTGCCCTGGTGGTAGAAGGTAACACTGCTGATGTCTCCCCCTAGGTCCCCTAGCCGAGGTGCTCCAGAGATGTTGACACAGAGGAGGAAGCCACAGAGCACATCCCTGTGGGGGCATGTAGAGACAGTGAGCCCAAGTTTGGTTGAGACCCAACTACTCTGTTCTGCCCTTTCCACTGGGCCTCGGGCTCCTCTAGAAGAACGTGAATATCACCTCCCTTCCAAGAGCTGAGGAGGCTCAGTAGGTGCCTTGACTACTCACTGCTTATTGCACTGGACCCAGCCTGACCCCTTGCGCCCACAGTTCCCACGCTCTGTCCCCTCCACATTCAGCTTCTCATAGCAGAAGCGATCCGCAGCCACTGGAGGAAGATGATACCAGGTATCACCCCAACCACCCCAGGACCTCAGGTCGGCACCTCCCATGCTCTGGTCTGATTTCCAGGCCAGTGGGCTCCCTGAGATCCTGGGGAGCCTCTCAATTCTGGGTCTTCCAGAGTTCCCTCTCCCACACCCAGCCAGACTCACCATGGCCCCAAAGGGCCTGGCACTGTCGGTCCCTAGTTTTGCAGCGACCTCCATAGCAGCGACCCTGAAAAAGCAGCAAATGAGACAAGACATGGAGACTCTGGGGGATGGATCAGATGGAGACAGAGATTGCACTGAGCCATAAGGGGAAAGAGCCCGCTCCCCTCATACCTGCTCATGATCACAGTAGTAACCATCCAGCTTGTGCAAGTTAGGGGGACACTGTGGAGAGAGGGCTCACTGAGCAGACACCCCAGAGAGGAATACAGGCTTGCCAACTGCCTCCTGCTGGGAGTGGGAACCTTCAGGAGGGGAGTCTGTCTGGGTCTGGATTTAACTATGTGGATTCAAAAGTCCCCTGGCCTCTCCAGCCTCCCTCAGTCTCCTACACCCACCCATCTCTGAGGACTGAAAGAAAAAAATGCCTAGCACATAATTACCACTTAATAGATGTTAACCAATATTATTATCCACTCTGATCCCTAGCATACACTAGGTACTGACTGTGCCAGGCGCTGGAAATACCAGCCAGACTGTAAATGCTGGTGTAATGATTGAAGGAACAAGGCCAGGAGGCTCAAAGAACCCCTCTCTCATAAGGAAATGAGATGATGAGCGGCTTGTGTCGCCAGCTGCGAAGCGAAGGGGCGCAGAGAGCTGTCACAGAGCCAAACCAAAAGGGGTAGAGGTTGCCTTGCCCGGAACTCCGTAGGACGACTTGGCAGGGCGGACCTGGCTTGAGTCCCCAGTGCAGGTCTCCGCGATGTCGCATTCGTTCACCGCCTCTCGGCAGGAGACACCTCGCGGCTCGTACTAAGGAAGAGATACATTTCGGGGCTATAGAAACCTCGGCACTGGCGCTGTCCTCTCCGGGGACCACACCCTCTTCCCTGCGGGTTCTCATTTCCCTGGCCCCACCATTTACCGGCCGCTTACCCCTCACCCCCACCCCATCCCTCATAGCCCGGCTTTCAGCAGTCCGCGGTGGCCAAAAGCCCCGCCCCCGATCGCTCATTGGCACTTCTTTCATGCCAGGTCCCGCCCATGTATGTGCTCCTCCCTTAACAGCTCCGCCTCTTGCGCACGCACGTGTGTGTGTGTGTGTGTGTGTGTGTGTGTGTGTGTGTGTTGCATGCGCGCGCGCGCGCACACACACACAAGATCGAGCCCAGAACCTCATGCTTCCAGGAAAGCACGCTGTACTGCTGAATTCTACCCAGATCCACAACCCCAACCCCTGCCGCCTCTTATCTGAAGGCGTCCAATGGTCCCTCCATCATCCCAGCCTCGCCTCTATCGGTCCCCCTCACCTTGCAGCGGCGACAGCAGAGCCCGTCGCTGCACATAGCATCGTGAGTCAGGGTGCATTTTTTGCAGCAGTTGCCACCTGCTCGGCTGCATTCCTGAGGGTCGTGAGGAGTAGCGGAGGGTAGCGGGCGAGCCCTAATCCTCCCCATTCCGACCCTCCCTCGCGCCCACCCCTGCTTCCCTGGTCCCATCTGGCGCACGCATGGGCTGCTCACCTGCACCGAGCCGCAGTCACATTCCTCCCCCGCCTCCACAAAGCCGTTTCCGCACTCTGGGGGATCCAGAAGCTGGACCAGGAGGGAGTGTCGGAAGTCTGCCCGGGACCTTGCCCAAGCCCGACTCCCCTGTTCCCCGCCCCCGGGGCTGGTACCTTGAGGGGCTTGTTGAAAAGGCAGCTCCCACCGCCCTCCTGCAGAAACTGGTTGTACTCATCGATGCTGCAGCGCGAGAACTTGCGGGGCAGGTAGAACCTGGGCGAGGGTGAGGGGGCCGTGCGGCTGGATGATCCCCCTCAACCCCCCCTCTCGCCCCTTGTCAAGTCTGGAGAGCCAGCACACCGGGGTCTCGGTCACCATTGAGGGGCGTCTGAGGATCTGCCCCAGAATGCACTACAATCCTCCCGCCTGCCCATCAAGGAATAAACCGAGGACGTCGCTCGCACCAGCTCTGCCGGAATCTCAGGATTCCGAGAGCGCTGAGTTGGAGCGCTCAGGAGGGACCGCGCCTCCACAACGACGCTCGGGCGGCGCCCAGTGGCTAATGCGTGCACTACAGTCTAGCCAATTTTGGTGTCCCAGCTGGGGAATCCGGATCTTCTGAGTAGTGTTAGAAAGAACTGGGCTTCTTGGAATCCCGAGTGGTCCAGTGAGCTAGGCTTTTGGGGTCCAGATTACATCCAGTGCTTACTCTAGGAGTCTCCTCAAGACCCTCTTCCCAGTGTGTCCCCAAGAACTCACCCAGTATCCTCCATGATGCAGCCTAGCCAGATGTCTGGACACTTGCAGTCCCCTGAGAGGTGAGCCAGGAGGATATGAGGGAGGGTGGAGGACCACCCCCTCCCACGTATACCCTCTTTACTCCTAGAGATGTTGGGTGTGGGTGAGGCTGGCTGTGGGACCACCTGGTGTTCTCTAAAAGTTGGTACCTGCTGAGCTCCTGTGTTTGTTCCACATCATGCCCAGGTTCTGCCCCAGCGTCTGGGCCAGGGTCACTGCCATGGCCCCCATGTTGCCATACTAGGGGTGGGGAAGATGGAGTACAAAGATGTCTGCATCCTCCCAACAGGCACCTTGTGCTTTGTCTCCCCTCTCCCTCAGCCCCACCCCAGGCAGGCCCCTCCCTGCTCACCTCATTCACACCCCCACCCCGGGACAGGGAGCAGATGCCCCCCACGTAGGCTGCACCACTGCTGGTGCTCTGGAAGGTCCTGCCCCTGGAAGGAAAGGTTGTTAGGGTGATCTCCTGCCCTCCCTATGTGGCTCCCTGGGATGTGAGGAGGTCTGGGGGACCCTGACACTACAGTCCTTCCTTGGGGAGGCAGGCAAGCCCCTCCCCTTTGGCCTCATTTGCCTGAAAGTCAAGTAAGAGATTTCTGTTAGATCATCTCTAGTTGCAAGGCGCTGTAATTAGATTTCCCCCTATTAGGGTACTGGGGCTCTGAGGAAGCGATAATGGGACAGTCTGAAAGGGAAAGAGAGGACTATGAGGATAGGGCCATATGAAGACCTTCCCAGGGCTAAGGCCGTGGGACCCAGCCTAAGATGCAGGGGATGTCCAGCTGGTTGCATGTGGCTGGGGCAGGTGGTGAACGCAAGGTGGGTCCCGCCTTCAGACTCCCCAGACTAAGGAGAGCACCTGCACAGGCGGTGTTAAGACCCTAAGCACTGCAGAACCAGCCCAGGTTGGGTACGCGGGCGAGGGACTCACGAGAAGAGGTGGGTGGCATCACTGGGCTCAGGCAAACCCTCCCGCCGGTAGACCATGAGCCGGGCCAGGGTTTCCAGGAGGTCATCCTGCACCTGGATCTTGTCCCCATCTGCCCACGTTTCCATGGCAACCAGCACAATGCGGGTGTTGAGCTGCTCCTTGTATATCTGGTCCCAGAGGGAAGAAGATGACGGGGGCTGAATGGTGGGAGTGGTTGTGGGGGACAGGGCTGGAGGAGAGCCTCAATCTGTCCCTCCAGGAAGTGAGGGTCAGAGGCTGAAAGTGACGCCTGGATGTGTGGAGAAGGTGGAGGAAGGGCTGCTCACCACATCTGCCAGGTTCACCACGGACTTGGCAAAGTTGCTGGTGAGGACCACCGACTGTCGCATCTGCTCGAACTGCCAAAGAGGAGGGGGAGGGAGTGAGGCTCCTTCCTGGCCCCTCCTCCCAGTGTCACCCCCCCAGTCTTTGGACTTACCAGCTGGTGGTCATTGATCACAATCAGCTCCACATACTTGGTCTCACTGTGCACTGTGGGGTGGCCCCTGCGGACCTGGGGGATGGGTGGGCACTTGGAATCAGTCCCTTCACGTCAGGCCTCATGGCCAGACCATGTCAGACTCGGTGTATGTGAGGTGGTCTGGACTGCAGCTAGGGACAGTGCCAGCCTCCACGCAGAGTATCCCATCCCTCCCCAGCCTGGGAATGGGGACAGAGGGCCAGCAGCCTTTGCTTGCCTGAAATGGGCATCTGTGTAGGCATCAGTGTTAGGGAGGAGTTGGGGGGCTCTTCCCAGAGATGGCTCCCTGGCCATAGGTGGGAGTTCCAGTTAGGCCCTGGACCACAGCCTAATGTCTCTGCTGCCCAAGGTCTGAGTGGCCCCCGTACCTGCCTTTTCCTTCTCAGCCTCGGCCGATTTGGAGGAGCAGAATGAGCGGGGTCAGCAAACAGGCAGCCTGTGGGGAGGGGCAGGTGAGGGGGGCACGGCCCGCCCCCGCCCCAGCCCAACTTTCCCTCCCTTACCTGGTTCCCTGCATCCGAGGGGGGCTGGGAGGAGAGGGGTCCGGTAAATGAGGTGGGGAAGGGGTCCCTGCAATGAGGGGGAATTAGTTCTTGGGGAGCCAACCAGGTCTGCTCTGGGCCCAGTTGGGGGACAGCTACAGCCCTTCCCCCATGCCAACCTAGAGTGACCCAGAACTGGCCAGAGCTCCCGTATCGGATCTGATCTCCCAGATGCTCAGATTCCGGGGTCAAGACCTGGGGGTGCCCTGAGAGACATGGGGCAAAGGACACTGGAGCCCAGTTGGAGGTCACTTGGGGGACAGAGGGGACATTGGAGCTGGGGGCACAAGGTGAGGGAACCAGAGCTGGGGTCACTGAGGAGGGCGGTGAGTCTGAGGTTACTGAGGGAGGAGGAGGAAGCAGAGACAGCTGCTGGGACAATCATGGCATGGCCATTGGGAGAGTGGGAAGGGTCTGTGCAGGGCTTACCTGGGGGGCTCCCCAAGGCCCAGCCATCTCTTGGGGCTCCACAATGTAAGTCAAGTTCCCATCAGAGAAGACCCCACTGTGGAGAGAGAGGTGCAGATCCCCAGCATCCCAGGCTGGGCAGGAGGCTCTCCCTGCTACCCAGCCCTCCCAGTACTCACTGCAGCCCCCGGCAGGTAGAGATGGCAGCAAAGGAATGTGGGTTGTCCCGGAGTTTCCCCTGGTAGTAGCAGTGGTCTCCAGCTCCCTGGGGGAGCAGCAGAACGTAAGCAGAATGCACGCCCACCCTGGCACCGAGGCGAGAGGATGGTGGGGGAGCACAGAGAGCTGCCCTGTGTGCAGGTAACTGGAGTCCCAGGTATACCTGGGGCTCTGGAGGCTGGTTCTATGCTTGCTGGTGGTCCTCATTGGCTGTTTCCTAACACTCTCTGTGCCAAGTTCACCTCTCCTATAAAATGAGGAAGTTGGACCACAGCAGTGGTTCTTAGCTATTTGCTGGTCACAGACTCCTTTGAGAAATAATATCTAACATTCATATAACACCTGCCATATGTCAGGCCTTCTGCTAAGCATTTATTATATATTATCTCATTTAATCAGGTGACTGCTGTGGGCTCACCCTAACCCACACAATCTCACTTGCACACTGCCTCTATGGCCCACACCTGGACATGTGGTCTGTGGCTGAGGAACTGAGCAGCATGGGTCCTCCTGGCCAGGCTCATGGGTCAGGGGACCAGCAGCACTCCCCTCCCCCAACTCTGCTTTCTGCAGAATTACTTGTGCTCCAGTTACTGAACAGGCTGTTGGGGGGGGGTAGCTATTTATAGATACTCATTCATCTTTGTTCAGGCTCCAGGGCCTCCAGGGCTGGGACCCTGGTGTGGCAGGCAGCGGGGAATCCCAGGGCAAGAGGGGGCATTTCCTCCACCGCCTCCTCCCAGGAGATCCTAGGGAGATAGCCAGCAGGGCACATTGAGGGCCCCTGTATGCCCCACACAAGGTGGGGAGCTGGCTTGGAGTCAGACCGCTGGGGCTGGGCGAGGGGACTCCAGGCGTGACCTGCCCACCCAAATGGCGATTCTCAGAGCCCCCAAAGTGAGGAGAGATAGAGGATCTCCAGGAGTCAGGCCCACCTGAGTATCCCCCTGACCTCCCTTCCACCAGCCACCTGTCCCTCCATCTTTCTTCCCCACAGTGCTGGGGACTGAGCCCAGGGCCTCGTGCATGCCAGGCAAGCACTTCACCGCTGAGCTACACGGCAAGCCCTGTCGCTAACCCTTTGCCCACAGAAACAGCACCTCTATCCCACCTCCCTGTTCCCTCCCAAAGGCACTCACAGTGCTGTGCTGGGTTGTCCCCTCCTTGCTGAAGTGGCGCTCTATGTATTGCGAGGAGAGGAGGTGACTGAAACAGCAGACAGATGGCAGAAGGAAGGAGCGGGTCGTTGGTGAGGTCAGTCAGACCTGGGGCCTACCCCAGCTCAGGATCCCAGGACCCACCCTCCACCTGGCACAAGCAGCCATGCCCAGGCCCTGCCACCCACCCTCCTGCTTCTGCCCTTCCTCCTGAGCCCAAGGCCACACTCACTGGTTCAGCTCCAGGTCCAGGGTGAAGTTTGAGTTGAAGGCTGGGATGACAAAACTCACCTGGGCCAGATGGACAGGCTGGGGTGGGGAAGGACAAAGAGGAGTCGGTCTGAGGAGGCCAGGTAGGACTCAGGAGCCCCAGATGGAGGGAGCCCTGGGGAGGGGGATGGCCACAACCTCTGAGGGGACCCCTCTTTGGGAAGATGCTTTGCACGAGGTTCTCTTCTTCCAAGACCCTGCTCCTTTCCTGGGGGGCAGGGCAGGGTGCTCACCCCTGGGCACAGCCGGCTCCACCCCTGCCTCTGGGCTGAACTCCTGAGGCCAGGCTCCTGGAGCAGCAGGGACAGGGAGGTGGGAGTCCCTCAGCCTGCCCATGGCCTCATGCAGGTGCTCCCTGATGTTGGCAGGGCCACCTCAACCTCAGGTGGAAGAGAGGGAAGGCCCCTAGAAGTAACATGGAAAGGGAGAAGAGTCCTAGTCCAGGGTGAAGAGGAAAAGGGAAAAGAGAAGCAGGCCCTGTGCTTCCTGTCTCCGCCCCAGTTCACATAGGAAGATGTGGACTGTGCAGATATGGGCCCAGTGGGCAGGAGCTGATCACTGTGCCCCGGATGCTGGGCGAGGGGCAGATGCCATCTTGTCAGGAGATAAAGACTTGGCTCCTCTACCCCCAAATCCATTGCCCTCTGCCTTGCCCAAAGCAGCTCATCTTTAATATTTCAATCCCATGGTTAATTTTTAAACACGGAAGTTTTCCTGATAAATTTTTCAGAGGGGCCTATGCAGTGGGGCTGGGAGGCTCCAGGTTGCCATGGCAACGTACCAGGCCTGAACAAGATGGCTGCCCTCCCAGGCCTGGGCACTAGCTGCTGGGAGTGGATGGAGACTTCAGATCCTGGAGGGAAAGTCACTCCAAGAAAGTCACTCAAGAGAAGGAGGGCAGGGGCTGGGGTAGTGGCTCAGTGGTAGAGCACTTGCCTTGCACATGTGAGGCACTGGGTTCAATCCTCAGCATCACATAAAATAAATAAATAAAGGTATTGTGTTCATCTACTACTAAAAAAATTAAAAAAAAAAAAAAAGAGAGAGAGAGAGAGAAGGAGGGCAGGAGTGCCCGGGCTGAGGGTGTGTCAGCCTTCTTGGACCCTGTGTCACAATCACCTTAGGGATACTCTGGAGGCTCCGGCCCCATCCCAAACAGGACTGTATGGCCTCAGGTCTTAGGAAGGATCTGGAAGTAGAGGAAAGGCTGAAGGATTCAGGAGCTGGAGACTCCTTTCTGCCTGTCCATTTAAGAAAAATGAGCTCTAGATACTAAGGTGAGGGTCACAGCACTCTGCCCTGAGGATGGGAAGCTTTTGTTTCCTGCCTGGTTCTCATGGTAGGGGAGCAGGTCACAGGAAAAATGGGAGACCTGACATCGATGTCATGAAATTCCATAGCCTGCTGCCTGGTCCGCTGCCTCAATCACCTGACCATGACTAATCCTCACTGAGCGCTTCTTATGTACCAGGCATGGGTCTGAGTCTTTTATAAGCATTATCATATTCATCTTTACAACAACCCTACAGGATAGATGCTACTGTCATTCCCACCTGACAAATAGGGAAACTGAGGCACAGAGAGGCTGATTAATTTGCCCAAGGTCACAAAGCTAAGAAATAATGCATTTTCAGGGCCTTCCCACCCCAAAGGTGAAGTAAGATGAAAGTCAGCCTAGGGTCCATGGGAGACCCTGGGAGAAACAGCAAGGTGGCCTGAAGGGCCCGAGCCTGGGTAGGCAGAACTTTGAGCCCCAAGGACACTGACTCTCCCCATCCCAGGCTGACCAAGACTCCGAGTCCCATTCTGAGCCCCTAGAACATCGATCAGACTCGAAATAGAAAGTCAAGGACAAGGAGTCCCTGCTTTTCTCCCACCCCTGCCCAGGGCCTCTTTGCTTTCCCTCCCTCTGAGCCAGGACTGGCTCTATCCCTGCCTCTCCCCAGCCCTTCCTGGACCATCTCTGCCCTCCCCTCCACTCAGCACTGATCCTGCATATTCTGTCTGTCCCCCACTGACAAGCCCCTAGGCCAGCCCAGAGAAGCAGCTTGCCCGGGCTCCTTGTCCAGATTCTCTCTCGGGATGTGCAGCAGGGATCTAGCAACTTCTCTGAATTTCAGAAATTCCTGCTAAAAATGGTTAAGATGAGGCCACTTTTGAGGTTGAGAGGTTGACATTGTTGTGGGAGGTCATCCTGGGCCTGGAGGATTCTGGCACTTATAGAACCTCCCTACTTGGCAAGGCTGGCTAACCTAGCTGGCCCCCTCTCTCTGTGGAGGCCAGGCTGGTCCCTATTCTGGGGCATGCCCAAGACTGATGGAGGTGCCAGAGACTACAGAGACCTTTCTGCCCCCACCTCTTGTAGCCTGCGAGATTGAACTGTGGAAGCAGATCCCCTATCCCCAGCAGGATACAGGGCTCAGGCCAGAGAAGACTGGGGACACCACAGGCAGCTCCCAAGGGTGGTCCTGACTCGAGGCAGGTTTGGGAGCTTCCAAAAGGTGGTGGAAGAAAGAAGAGAGAGACCAGATACCCAGGCATGTTTGGAGGACACAGGTCTGTCTGAAGGAAAAGCTAGATCAGGCAGGGCCCCCTCAGTCCCAGGACCTCTGCATCTCAGACACCAGAGCCCCAAGACCCTCCAGCCAAGCTTGTCAGGCCAATGTTCTATCAAAGTTCAACTGTTCTCCTGGCCTGGGCCTGTCTCATGCCCCTGACCTGCCCCTGGCTTCATTCCATCATCCTCCAGTCCCTGGGGGACTTTGCAGTCTTGAGTTCACCAGCCATCCAGCCACTACCACCTCAGTAACCAGCTTAGTGCTACCCAGCATGGCAGGGGCAGCTCTGTGTCCTGCACTTGCCTCTTGCTTCCCTGGCCACTGTGCTCTTACGTGCTCCAGCTCATCTGATCTCAACCCAACCAGGCCGTCTGGACCTCATTTTACAAATGCTGGCTGAGGCTCAGCAAGGGATGTTTGGAGGTGACAGGCCCAGGGTCATGGCTGGGGAGGTGTTGAGTCAAGCCTCACCCTTGGGCTGGAGGTTGCCTCTACCATTGCAGCTGGCAGGATGAACGCCTGGTGACCATCCACTCCCTCCACCTGAGGCTTCCCTGTTACTTGTCCCCTACTTTCCCAGGCACTTGCTTCAGGGGAACCATACTTCATTCTCTCTGAGCTCTATGTGAGGCACAATCACATTCAGGGTGCAGAGAGGAGGAGGCAAAGATTCTGCTGGTGTCCCCCCTGAATCACAAACACAGACACTGGCTTAGCCCTAGACTTGCAGAATCCCATTCTTGGGAAAGAGAAAAACAAAGATCTTTAGGGTTCCCAAATGCCCTAGAAAATTTGAACATGCAGACCCTTTCCCCCTACAACCTGCAGGCTCTGCCCTTCAAACACCCACCCAGAAACCCCCATCAGCACCTCTACTTCCCCACAGCCCTCTAGCCCTCTTTCTGGAATCCCCACTTTTGTCTGCAGAGTTGGTGCCCTTAACCTACACTGGACTTGGCACCCTCTGGCCCTCTGGGCCTTTAAGCAAATAGTTTATATATATTTATATACTCCCCCCCACACACCATCTCACTAAGTTGCTTAGGTTGGCCTTGAACTCCTGGGCTCAAGTGATTCGCTTGCCTCAGCCTCTCGAATGCTGGGGTTACAGGTTCCCACCACCATGCCGGTGGCCTAATGTGTTTTATTTGTTTTGATAACTGATTCACTATTGCATGTGGGTCACCTTTTTTTTTTGGTACCAGGGATTGAACTCAGGGGCACTCAACCACTGAGCCACATCCTCAGCCCTATTTTCTGTTTATGTAGAGACAGGGTCTCACTGAGTTGCTTAGCGCCTCCCTGTTGCTGAGGCTGGCTTTGAACTCGCGATTCTCCTGTCTCAGCCTCCCTAAGTGCTGGGATTACAGGCTTGAGCCACTGCGCCCGGCTAGCATGTGGGTCACCTTTAATCTCCTGGAGCAAGGGGCTCAGCACTCTCATGGAATGGAAGCAGCAGGAGGCCTAGTTGACTTGCTTAATCCTCAACCTCAGTTTCCTCATTGGTTAGGTGGGACTGTCAGGAGGAGGAAGTGGAAGCCCTACTCAGTGTGCTGTTATCATAAAGATGAGTGATAATAAATGAGAAAGGATGTATAAAATATTCCAGCTGAACGGGGCTTGGAGGACCTGGATAAAAGACCCACTTTGGCAGGGACAGGCTCCAGATCTGGGTGACTGATTCATCTGTGAAGTATCTCTCACCTGCGGACATCTTTCTGGAATCCTCTCCAGCCTGCTGGGCTTGGAGACACCACTACCTCCTGGGCTGGGTGGCTGCACGTGGGGGAGAAGTGGGGGGGGGGCACCTGGGGGTGTGTCCTGGCTGGAAGACCCACTTTTTCACCCCCAGCTGACTTCCCACAGGGTCCCCACTGAGGTGCTAATGCTCTATTTATCAACAGGGCCAGGGGATTCCCAGACAGACAATGAGAACAGTTGGACAAATTTCTGATGAAGAGATTTGACCTAAATTTTTGAAGACAGAGTCACCTCCTCACAAGGTCATCAGTCCCTCTGGGGGAAGATGCTGGACAGCTGGGTTCCTCTAGGCAGCCAAGAGGGGTGCTTTCGAGAGGCCAAGCTCACAGGGTAGACTAGTCTGGCTGGGGAGGACTTGAGATGCCAGGCCTGCCCATGTTCCTCCTGGAGCCCCACCTGGCGCCTGATGGGGCCCCCAAATGCCTTGGCTCCTATTCCTGATGCCCATCCCTCAGGCCAGCACCAGGTACCCAAAAGCTTGCCCTACTCAGTGGTGTTGGGGATGGGGAACATTGTTCTGGCCGGAGCCCAGGCTGGATACTGGACACACATCATCTCCAGTTCTTGCAGCAGCCCAAGGAGTGGGACAGTCCTGTCTTATGGAGGAGGAAGAGGGCTTCTGAAGGTTGCGGCAGCTTCTTAGAACATAGTCAAAAGCAGTGGAGCAGTATCTGCACTGAGGCTTTCACCCCAAAGCCGCAGTGAGCAGCCTTTCAGACCACAATCTAGTCCTCCCTCCCTCCTGCGGGGCTCAGCGAGTGGCCCTTGGGAACAAGCTGGGTCCAGTGGATTCTGGCCCTGGCTTTTAGCCACCAGGCCCCTCCTAGGAACCTCTCCTTCCCCCAAGCTCCAGGACAAACATGCAACTGTGGCCACACAGACCAAAGCCTAGCCTTGGCTCCAGTGAGTGACAGCACTGGGTGCAGACTCTGGGCTGCTGCCTGGGACACCCATCTTCCAAGGGCTGGAGGCTGAGCCTCCCTCAGTTGCCCCCACCTCTATGCAGTAAGGAAGCAAGAGGCTTTCTGCACAGGGCTTCTGGGGCAGCATTTCCAGTAAGCGCTGCTCTGGGCAGCTCTCGCAGGCTCACCTCAGGGATGAGGCCCCTCCCCAGCTGGCTCACAGGAGCACTGTCTCCTAGGCCTGAAACCCCTTCACTCCAGACCCTTTTAGCTCCCCTTCACCCTGCCTCTCCTTGGTTCCCAAGGATTCTGGGTTCCCCATGGTCAGGCCTAACCCACATAGCAGTTACATGTGAATCAGAGAAAGGTGACCCTCAGGACATGCAGCCTCTTGAGCCCATGGGCTTCATTCAGCTCTCTTACCCCTTGCTTGGGTGACTTGCACAGTCAAGAACCAGTCCAACTGTACACTGTGGGCCTCTTATCCTTCTGCCTCACCCTTAGCTGTGGGCTGCTTGTGAACAGACATTTCTGCACTCAGAGTCTCCCCCACTTCTCTGGATCACAGGCCCAATCTGCTTCCAAACTGGACAGAAGTGAGGGGTTGAGAGCAAAGAGAATGCAAGGGGTCCTTCATGTTCTTCTTCTTTTGAGTGAGGTGGGCAGTGCTCCAGCTAAGAGTGCCACTCTGTTTCTTTCTCTTTCCCTCTTTCATACTAGGGATCAAACCCAGGGGTGCTCTACCACTGAGCTACATCTCTAACCCTATCTATCTATCTATCTATCTATCTATCTATCTAGATGTTTATTGATTTAATTTTTGGATCCCATGATTGAACCCAGAGTCACTTAATCACAGAGCCACATCCCCAGCTCTTTTTTTTGTTTGTTTTATGTTTTTGTTTTGAGACAGGGTATGGCAAAGTTCTTAGGGCCTTGCTAATTTGCTGAGGCTGGTCCTGAACTTGCAATCCTCCTGCATCAGCCTCATGAGTCACCGGAATTACAGGTATGTGCTACCATACCCAGTACCCTTTTTATTTTTTATCTAGAAATAGGGTCTCACTAAGTTGCCCAGGCTGGCCTTGAACTTGCCATCCTTCTGTCTGGGCCTCCAAAGTCCCTGGAATGATAGGCATGGGTCACTGCACCAGGATGGATAGATATCAGTCTTGACTCAGCTACTGATGACCTGGGAGAGTTACTTCCCCTCTCTTTGCCTGTTTTCCCCATCTGTAAATGGGAATAATGGTCCCACCTCCTGGAATTTGGATGAGGATGAAATAAACTCATACATGTAAAGGCACAAGCGTATCTGCCCTAAGGGACTGGTAAACTGTGATCTCTCCCATCTAGTTCTTTCCTGGTCACCTTCCCCTGTGCTAGCCCCACCCCCACCCCCACCAAGCCAAGGATCCCCAGCAACCAAGCCCTTTCCCATAGCCGCCTCCTGGTGGTAAGAGGGGTTGAGATTTATGATATCTTCATCCAGATGAGGCTCAGAAAGGTGAGCTGACTGGCCCAACACCAGGGCAGGTCAGTGCCCAAGGTTCCCCACCCAGCCCTGCCAGGCAGCACGCTGCCCACATGGCTGGAGATCTCGCTACCGACTCAATACTGCTCAACTGGAAGTCCACGCTAGGGAGATAACTTATGACAGAAACCAAGCAGTGCAGGTGCAGGGAGCTTCCTGCTGGGACTGGGCTCAAGGCTGCCCTGGCTCCACCAGGGTCAGAAGTGCCCCAACCCTGGGGACAAATGCCAGGTGGGAAGTTGAAGATCAGTGGAAGAACTTCTGGACAGGTCATTTGTCTCCTTTGGCCTTTTTTCCATCTGTCTTGCTCTGGGTACAGTTGGGAAAGTGCCCCCTTGACCCAAATAGAGAAAGCCCTGGAGGGAGAACAGTATAGTGTAGGAGCCTTGGTTTTGGAGAAAATTACTTCAGCTCCACTTAAGATCTGATTGACTTGGGGTGAGTTACTTAACCTCTCTGAGCCTGAGTTTGTTCATCTGCAAAATGGAGCAGATAGAAGTTACCTGCTTCTGGGGCTGGGATTGTGGCTCAGTGGTAAAGCGCTTGCCTTGCATGCGTGAGGCACTGGGTTCGATCCTCAGCACCACATAAAAATAAATAAATATTGTGTCCATCTACAACTAAAAAAAAATTTAAAAAAAAAAGAAGTTACCTGCTTCTGAGAATTGCAAGACTTAAATGATGTGCATACAAAGTTCAGCAGAATGCCTGGCTCAGAGAAGTCCATAGCCTTGGCAGCCCTCTTCAAGGGAAACTGAGGCACAGATAAGGCAGGGTCCTGAGTAAGTCCCCTGAGGAGGCTACATGAGGGCAGTCTCAGTCCCAGAGACCCCTATAGGAGATGACTGCTGTCCATAGACCCACAGGACTCTCCACTCCCATCCCCGCCCCTCAGATCGCTCTTGGGTGTATTCAGACTTGGTCATGCACATATACACCACACAGGCATGCACGCTACACACTCACCCAGCAGAACACCCAAAGAGACACCCCACCCATCCACTGCACCATCCTAATCTCTCTCACGGCCACAGGCGCCTCTACCCACACCTCCTCCCATCTCCAAAAAGGACCAGGCTGAAGAAGCCACCTACCCACTTAGATCGCCTACTTTTCATTCCTACTGGGCTCCCATGATTCTCCTTATCTCTGTCCCCTGACCCCAAGGTGGCATCACTCCTTCCCCAACCTGTATATCCCCTAAAGCACAAACCAGAGTCCCAGCAGTCAAGCAGGGTCACCAATGCCCACCAAGACAGCCATGGGGTGCACTGTTCACAGAAAGCCAGACTAAGAACCAAACTGCAGCCGGGATACTGCATCCCTGCTGTGAGGACCATCCTTATGCCCATCCACCTGCTCCCAGGGAGCTGCGCAGGCTCTGCTGAAGCTGGTTTCTCCCCTTGGGCTCAGCCACCAGCTCAGGACCATCAGCCCCCTCCTCTCTCAGTCCCCATCACTGCCCTGAGTGATGGTGCATCTATTATGCATGTTCCCTTCCTGCTCCACTCCATTTCACAGTACTCCCCACTCTGCACCACCCCCACCCCCTCCCCCTTAAGGGCTTTTAACCAAGTACATTAGGCAGGGCCAGATGCCAGTCTGACAGATGTCTGTAATGTTAGCCTCCGTTTCCCTCCTTCCTCCCTCTGCCCAGCCCAATTTACCTCCCACCACTCGTAGCTGCCAAAACTTCCCAGACTTTGTTGTGCCCTTCCTCTGAGCCTCTCCTCGACACCCCTTCTTTCTGCGGGACCTTCACCCTCCAGCCCTCTGCTGCCCCCATTGGCCTGGCTAACTTTCAGCATCAAGGTCCTGGAGAGCTGGGGCATGCTGAATGAATATTCCATCTGGATGATTATTATTCACATGATATTAATTAATTATTAATTGCAATTAATCTCTTTCATTCCTAACCTTCCTCTGGGAGGCAGGAATGGCCTGGCAGCTGAAAAGGACAGGGGGCAGGTAGAACTGGTGTTGGTGGGTGAGCTTGGGTCCTCCAACCATTTTCCAAGGTCCCCACCTTCAGCCAGGACAGGAAAGCAGAACAAGCTTGTCTGCGCACTATGGGGAACTGAGGCAGGGGCAAATACTAAGTTGTTCTGAGAAAGCCCAGCTTCAGCAAACACCTGGGAGTCAGTCCCTGACTGGGCACCGAGCAGCTTCTCCCTGGCCCCCACTGCTCTGCCCGAGCCCCATTTTAAGCAGAAACACTAGATGTTGCAGGGATGGGGTGCTGGCAGAAGGCTGACCCAGGGCAGAACTGAGGCCTGGATGAGCCAGTCAGTGTCCCTGAGGACTGACAGCAGGGGGTCTCCACAATGATGGAAGGGGACCAAGAGATGGGTAGGCCCAGTGCTCGCCACTGGTGGGTTCCAGCACACCAGATAGCCCATTGTACAGAAGGGCAAGCTGCAGGGGCCAGCTGCTGAGGTGGCCTAACCCCTGGCTACCCAGTCGCCTCCCTTGGGTTCTGAGGCCTGCTTCAGCCCCCTTGCCTCACCACCAGCCCCACTCACCGGGCCCCCAGGTGGCTCCTGGCGGACCCTGGTATCCAGCTGCTGCTTTCGGACCTCTCCCCCGGAGCTCTCCCCTACCAGACGGCTGGGCTCTGTGACCTCGGGGGCTTCTACAATCCCCACCTGGGGTGAGCCCCTCCAGCGCAGAGCTCCTACAGGATCCCGGGCCCCAAGACCTGAGAAGACAAGGCCATAGCTGCAGGCAGATGCCCTCCACGGGGCAGGAGACTTGGGATGGGGTGAGCACACCCCAGCCCCCAGTCTGGCGTGGCCCTTGGAGCCCCGGTGAGATCGGGTGGGAGGATCTGGCTACCCTGCAGGGGAAGAGCCCCAAGGGGAGGGGACCAGGAGCTTCATCCTGCCCAACCGTCACGACTGCCCCCCCAAATCTGCAGAGACCTGCAGAATCGGCCGGCCAGCTGCAGGAGAATGGCCGCGGTGAGGCCGACCAGATCCGGACAGGTGGGTGGATGCACCTTCCCTCTTCTCCGGGCTCCCCCACCCTCCCGCGCTCTGGATCCGCTGTCACCTGGAGCACTGCAGGAAAATGTGGCTGCAGCAAAAACCGCTGCAAAGCCTGGGGCGGGGGCCGGACAGGGGTACCCGGCAGGGCGGGGGTCACTTACCTAGTGCGGGGAGCAGCGGCAGCAGCAGCAGCAGAGCCGCGATCGCCCGGCGCCGCAGCCGCCTCATGGTTCGCTCATAATCCTCTGGGTCCGGGGGCTGCGGCTGCCAGCGGCTCGGCGGAGGGCGGGAGGCGGGCCGGGGACTGGAGGTGCCAGCGGCCCGCGGGGCGGGGGCTCGAGCGGGCGGCAGGGGTCAGCAGGGCGGGGGCGGCAGGGAGGCGCCGGCTCAGCGCGCTCCGGCAGCGGCCATCCCTGCGGGGCGGCGGGGCCGGGTTAAGAGCAGCACGGCGAGCACGTGAGCCCAGGGCCCGCCCCCCGCACCCCCCCCAGCCCGGCCGGCCCGGCTGCCGCCAAGAGAGGACAAAAGAGGCGCCGCCCGGGGGTCGCTTCCAACACCGCCTCTGCCCGCTTGGCAGGTGCTCAGCTGAAGTGCACTCCGTCTCCGTGGGTCCCCTCCTCGGCCACTCGTAGCCTGAGGATCTGCTAGGACCCATAGATTCATAGGGGGAAGGTGGAAGGGTGCAGCAGGAGCCCCCGGGTCTCTCACTCGATGGCCAGAGATAGCCAGTCTGCGGACCTGGTGCGGGGGCGTGGCGGCCCGACCCGGTTTCACCCGCTGGTGTTATACACAGGAGGGGACTGACCTGGCCTCAGCCCAAGCGTTTGGGCTGACCTAAGGCTGCAGGAGCCCAGAAGGCCGGTCACTGCAGTCCTCCCACACCCGCGGTTGGGACCCCTTCCCACCTGACAGGCTACTTCTGGTTGGATTCCCCTGCCTCCAGGAGGATATCAGGGATTGCTGTTACCCCAGCCACCAGGAAGGGCTGGCTTTTCTCTCTGGGCTCCTAAGTCCTTGGTATAGGGAACTCCAGTTCTTCCTCCTAAGTAAAATATAAATCACCCAGGTGGTTTCCATGCTGTTAGCATTTCCCATTTCTGCCCCTCTTGTGGTTGTCCAAATCTTTAAGGAGCAGAAGAGACCTCTGCAGACTACCATCTCCCCTCTGGTCAGAATAAGTTGCCTTAAACTTGACCTCCCAATCTACCTTCCCAGCTGCACCCCTCAACACAGTTACCGGGCTCCTGGGTAAGATAAGTTCCAGAACTACAGCTGGCATCCATGACCTTTGCTAGGGGTCCCAAGAGCCCATTGCCTGGCCCTGGGGGTGGTAGGGCATGGCATGGGTAGGTAAGCAACTGATGAGGCCTCACCCTGCCCTCCCCAAGGCCAGAGCATCTTTATACACACACTGGGGGACCACAGATCCCTGAAGAGCAAGAATGGAGGCAGAGAAGTCCTTCCTGGTCCTTCTGCTTCCCCAGGGCCTCTAATGGGGACCTGGAAGGTGCCTCTGGCTTGTGACAGCCTCCCCTCTCCCCCAGCTCTATTTTAGGCCCAGGAGAGGTGAGAAGGCAATTTCCCAGGAGGCGCTGACATCAATGCTTGGAAGGAGGTGACTACCCCCCCCCCAACCACCTGCCACTCCAGCCCCAGATGCTCAGCAAGACTGAGCAAATTCTTCCTTCATTCTGGAGATATTTCGAAAACCTCCTCCAGGATGTAGGGGAAAGGAGGTTCTCGGAACGATGGCCTACTATGTGGTATTCCCTGGAAACTCACGACTGGTAACCCAGGATGGAGAGATGATCCTCTCCATTATATGGATGGGGAAACTGATGGGGAAACTGAGTCTCTGAGAGACTACATGAGCTTCTCCAAATCACAGGACCACTCAGTGAGAGGTATGTTCAAAATGCTAGGGCCCCAGTCCTCTCTGGCCAGTCCTATCCCTCCTCCACTTCTACATCTATTTGGGACTAGAGGGGGCTTGTTCATCTGGTTCCTCACCTTCCAGCCCATTTGGCACTATAGATACCAAGGTGACTGTCCTGCCCCACTGTGCCATGCCATCTCCCAGGGCCACATCAGTAAGCCCTGATTGCAGAGGCTAGGTGAGGCTTGTTTCACAGTGGAGTGCCTTGGGGCTGGGAGAGTCCAAGCCTTCCATTCCTTCAAGACCACACAGCAAGCCTAGACCTGATGCCCAGCTCTTTTCAGCTGAGGCAGCTCCTACCACCTATCATATCTGTGGTCCTGGTGCCTTTGGCTTCCCTCATCTCATTCAGTTCTGCAGCAAGGCACCTGGCCAAACAGGAAGATCGCTTCAATTTCCCTTCCTCACTTTCCCTCCTAAGGTCAACTGTATTCTAACTAGTGGCCCTCCATCAGACAGGGACTTCACCAGAATAGGGATTGTAGCCAGGCGCGGTGGCTCAAGCCTGTAATCCCAGCACTTAGGGAGGCTGAGACAGGAGAATCGCGAGTTCAAAGCCAGCCTCAGCAATGGCGAGGTGCTAAGCAACTCAGTGAGACCCTGTCTCTACATAAAACACAAAATAGGGCTGGGGATGTGGCTCAGTGGTCCAGTACCCCTGAGTTCAATCCCCAGTACCAAAAAAAAAAAAAAAAAAAAAGGGATTGTGTTCCTCATCAGACATGACTAAAAGTGTGTTTGCTCCTTAGATTGGGGCAAGCTTATGTCTCCCACTTCAGAGGGTTTGGGGGGGGTGGGGTAAGGGGGTCTCACCTCAACTCCACAGCTCTGACTGGCTCCTTTGGTCCCTCTGCCCATTATTTGAGACTAATGGCCTCTGTTTCTGCTGTCCTGATGGTACCCTTGGGGTCACCTTTGCTGTGGGTCTCTGCTCAGGCCTTGGACTGTGGTCTCCATCTCCAGTCATCCCTCAGGATGGTCACCATCAGGAGGCTTGGGCCTCAGCCCTGTGGCTCTTCTTGCCTTCTAATTCTTCCATCACATTTTCCTGCACAAGGGCCAAGCTGGGATGATGTGGGACTCAGACCTTGTCTCAGCTACTGCAGGTAAGGGAGTCCCCACAGCAGGATGACAGGGATTCCTGGAAGTGGAGACTGGTGCAGTGGGCAACAGCAGGTCTTTGGCTCCTGGTTGGGGTCTCAGCTTCCCTACTTACTGAATGTGACCTTGAGCAGGTCCCCCAGCCTGGTTCCTCACAGTGCTGCTGAGAGGGAAGATAAGCAGCTGAGCCTTATGTGCTTCAGCCATGCCTGGCACACAGAAGATGCCGTCAACCTGATCTAGTGTTCAAGGTGCCCAGGAACTAGCTCCCTGACCCTTGTCCAGGACACAAGGCCCTATTACAGCTTGGGAGCCTCAGGACCCTATCCATGCCCTGCACAAACAGACAGTAGGACTGATGTGATCACGGTGAGGGGTGGGGAGCATGGGAAATGCCACAGTACCACCAGTTCAAGGTAGAGGACTGTTCCTCTTCATCTCCCTCACAGGGACACTTCATGCTCTTCCTCCCTCTCCTGGAATCTATGGAACTCTCAGGCCTCACCCAGGGAGGTGCTGGAAGCACCTAGGGTCCCAGGTCCCAGGCACACCTGTCCTTTGAAAGGTTTTGGGGGCATAAATGCCCCTTCTGACACAAGGGATCCTCCAAGCTCTAGAGAGCCAGCCCTTGGGTTTGCTATGGTGCCAAGCTCTGTGTCAAGTAACTTGCACAGATGCAGTTTAATTCTTTGACTTCCTAGTGAGTAGGAAGTGATGTTACCTCTACTTCAGATTAAGAAAACAATTTCAGGAGTTTGCCAAAAGTCCAAGTTAAGTAGCAGGACCTGGATTTGAATTTAGGTCCTTGTGGGGCCATACTGCAGGATTCTAGGGAAACATGGAACTCATGCCTCGAGCTATGGGCCTTCCAGGGTGGGACCAGAGCAGACTCGGAAGCTGAACTGCCTGTGGTGTTCAGACAAGTGGGTTTACCAGGGTGGATGGAAGACTGGAGCTGGGAGATGGCAGAGAGAAAAAGAAGGGTGGGTGTATGGGGCAGGATGTTCAGGAGGGAGGGAACAGGACTTGGGACTGATTGGACATGATTGAGAGGTTGCAGTTGGAGAATGCTGGAGAAATGAGCACCAAAGGGGCCCAGAGTCATGTTTCGAGTTGTTTTCAGGTCCATTGCGTGCAGAGGTAGCAGGACAGGGAAGGATATAAGGGATTTGATGGGGTCGTGGCATTTTATTGAGAGGACTTTTGAAATCATCTCATCTATGCCTCTCATTTCAAGATGTGGAAACCTAGGCCAGAGTAGTAAAGGGATTTGCCCCAAGTGCCAGTGTGAGTTCAGGGAGCAGTGAGATCCTGCCTTTGCTCAGCAGAGCCCCCTCCGGTGAGACTGGAATTCAAAAAGAGGAAAGAGGAGGTCACACCTGTAGTAAAGTGAAAGGACAGTGAGAAGAGGTGAGAGCAAAGGTCCCTGAACTAGTGTGGGAAAAGCAGTTAGAGCTAAGAGCTCTTCCAGGTCTGGGGGTTGACTTGAGGTAGACACCTAAGGCCTGTGCTGAATGGACATGTGGCTGTGTGGGCAGGAGTGGGGCAGGGGTAGACCCAGGCTAAGATGGGTTTGCTGAGATTGAGGTTTCAAAAAGAGGAACCTGACTTTGGTCATTAGTAGGCTATCTGATGACCTTGGAATAGACAATCCCAAGGGGAATACTTCAGTGAGAGCCAAGGAAGTTCAGAAGAAGGGGAAGATGGAGGCAGCTTTAGGAAGTAGCCAAAGAACAGGAGGAGGAGACCTCAAGCTGCCCAGTCAACTCAAGTTAACTTCCAAGATGAAAAGGCATTGAGTTTTCAAGCAAAGGAGAGGTGGTGAATTTGAGGAAAGGGTGGCTGGAAAGCACAGGGACAGTATGACTTGGGGAAGGACAGCGTTTCCTTTGAAGGAGAAACAAAGAGCAAGATAATGTTGAAGGGGGATGTCACCAAGATGACGCAGTGCCTAATGAGTCAGAGTCAAGGTCATCTGCTGAGAAGGGGTGACTGGGGAAAGTGGACTTGAAGAGTAGAGGTCTGAACGGTCAAGTCTCAGGTGTTTGCCATTCCTAACTTAAATCTACAGCCTGGAAGCTGGACCAGACAAATGACTACAATACTGTAGCCTGGGGGTTATGGCCTGACAGAAATGTCTGAGGTCACTGTCATTAAGATGGGTCAGAAATGAATTGGGAGAAATGGGCCCTGGTGATGGCAGAGGACATCAGAACTCGTGTGATGGGTGTTGAGTGAGCAGCACACGAAGGTATCAGCAAAGTCTGAGAAAGAGGAGAGACAGGTGCCATCATGGGGAAGGCGGTAGGGAATAGTCATCTCTGTATGTCACAAAAGGAAAAGGACATTCCTAGTTGGGCCCAGAAGTAAGCTATTATCAGGGACTGAGGAAGGGGAGAGGATTCAGAGCAGGAACACCCGTGGGGGCAGAGAAGTTTTCTTGGTGGACGGTGATGGGCGTGCCCCCTGCAGGTGACCACTCCCTGGGTAGCAGGGCCAAGTGAGTGCCCAGATGGGAATGGGAAGAGGCTGGGGAGGGATGGGTGCTCCTGTTGCCCTCAGCACTGGGGCTGGGCCACAGGAGAATGCTGACATTCATATCCTCCACTTGCAGGGGCCCCATTCTGCTACCCAGCTATTTTGTTGGTATCTGCTGGGCCTTCACCCCTGCCTTGGGTCACTGGAGGGCAGATTGAGGACCGACACATTGAACTCCATCTCTTTGCTATTTGTTATTAACAAATTTATTTACATTTCCTGAATCAAGATGAATTGTGAAATTTAACAGGAATGGCATAAAAAGGCCAAACAGGGCCTCTAAGGAGGACTGCACACAGTTGCTCTATTTCCAAACTAACAACTCAGGTCTTCACCCGCAGCTAGGCCCCCCTTTCTTTCTCTGAAAGGAGACACAGAATAGCACCAGGCTCCAGGCAGCTTCAAAATTTAAAGAGACAAACACACAAAGGCAGAAGGGTGAGAAGAACCACAGTACAAATTGTAATAAAAGAAAAAGTGGCCAAAGAATCAATAGCAAACCCATTTCTGTCTCCAGATTAATGGCTTGGCAGTAAGAAATGGGGGGAGGCCCTTGGGGAAGGAGGCAGGGAAAAGGGCGATGCAGAAGTTGGTAGGTGAGACACTGACCCTGGAACAGCAGGACTCCAGGTGGGCAGCTTGAGCTGAGGCTGCAGAGGAGGGCTAAGGGGTCAAAGAGTTATGGCCACATCCTAGGCTCCGGGGGAAGGTCAGTGCTGGGCCCAGAACTAAATGCATGGGGGAGGGAGTGCTGCAGGAGCTGCGGCCGGGCCCCTCCTCTGCTTCATATGTTCCTGAGGATCTGTGTGAGCGTGGGGGGCTGGGGGAGGGGACATACACAAGCATCCGAGAGCAGGAGAGACCACATGCTTGGGGGAAAGGAGGCTGGGGTGGGGGTGGGGAACACCAACAACTAACCCTCTGCTCTGCAGAGAGGCAAGTGCCTATAGAGGGCCTAGATGCTGGGCAAGGCCTCCTGCTACCCCAGCTTCTTCATGGCCCCTTCCTATGCCAGTCTCACCTCTGCCTCCTGGTGTGGGCAGCTGGCCGTGGCTGGAGGTAGGGGCAGAAGAGCAGCCCAGAGCCAAGGCTCTCAGTCCTTTCCCAAAACCTGCAGGCAAGTCTGGCTCTGTGGGCTCCACAGGGCTGAGCATAGCTACTTACTTGCACCTCAAAGGCCAGACTGGGGGCTCCTTCTGGCTCTTTTGGGGAGGTCCCAGGGCTCTGCTCCCCTGGTCTTGGCTGGCCTTGGCCAGGTGTATAACACCAAGCAGAGGTATAACTTAGATCTGTGGCTCTGTGGGCTGGAGCTGGCTAGTCCTGTAAAAATCTAGGGACTCACAGAAGTAGTTCTGGGTGGGGGCTGCGCCTGGGAGATAGGGAGACAGGGCACTTGGAGAGGTGGAGGGGCCCAGAACCATCTGGAGCAGCTGGCTCCCATGCTGGCTGGCTGAAGATTGGGGAGTGAGGCAGCCTGGCTCCCTGCAGGCCTTCCAGCAGTGGAATGCAGGTGGGCTGGCAGCTGGTTGCGGCCTGTGGGGCAGCTGGGGAGCTGCTCAGCCTGCTGGGGTATAGGACCAGGGGCTGTGCACTCAGAATCCTCAGGTCCTGGGGGCCATTCTTCCCCAGGCCAGGGGGGTTGTGTGGTCCAAAATTCAGCTGGTCTGTCTGTGGACTGCCAGGGTGAGGGGTCTGGGAGGGAGAAGCAGGCCTGTGTGTGGCCAAAGGGCAGGAGGGAGGCTTGGGGCTTAGACTCACAGCTGGGAAGGGAGAGAAAATGCCGGCTACCAGTTGTCCTGGTGCCATAGGGGCTGGGGGCTCCAGGTATAAGAAATGAGGTATCTGGTCTCTTCTCAGCGCTGCTACTGGGGAACTGAATCTTCCTCTTGTGACCAACAAGTACCAGGTCTGGGCCAAAGGATAGGTCCATAAAACCAGAGCTGGTCAGGAGGCACTGGTAAGTGGGGCTTGTGGAAACCGGTGTTCCTGAGGAGTCCACAAACACAGCAACTGGTCCCCCTAGCTTCTGGCAGCTTGCTACTGGTCCAGGTACCTGGCCAGTCCCTGCAGGCTCAGATGATGCTTCCACGCTGTCCACTATTCCGCCCTGCTCTGGGGTACCTGGAGCCTTGTAGTCATCTTCTTTCCTCATCCTGGGAGATGCTACCCTGGGATGGGAGGGTTGGCTCAGGAACGAAGTCTCAGGACAGAGAGGGTCACATTCAGAAGCTGTGGAATCTGACTGCCTGTGGGGACATAAATACCCAGTGAGCTGCAGGCTCAGCTCCAGAACAGGCAGCAAGATGGGAACCTCCTGGGTTGGGGCCGAGGACAGGGCAAGTGGCCTGCTTGGTGCTACCTTCTGGGTTTTAGTGCTGAATAGAGCTGACTCTTTGGGAAAGGCCTCTTCTGGTCTGACACTGCAGGAGCAGCTAGTGCTGTGTTCTCCTCTTGGCTCTGTGGCCTGTGGTTGGGGCTGGCCAGGGGAACAGGGTAGAGGCTGTTCTATTGAATGACTTCATAGAGGAGGCTGTGCCCTTTGGTAGCAGCAGAAAGTAGCACAGAACCTGGCTGTCCAAGCTGAGCCCAGATGTGGAGATCTGGGGTGAGAACTGAAGCCACAGCCCCAAGTGGGACAGGGTCTACCCTTGGTGGGCAGCTGGGAGAAGCTGGGCTCAGACAGCCTAGAAATCTCCACTGAACCCCAAACCTTCTTTCTGGGGTAACTTCCACAGAAGGAGAAGGATCTTGCTCACTACCCATCCAGAGGGACTCAGGAACTATATCCACTTCTAGCTGACCAGAACCGCTCACCCTCTACCGTGCCAACGGCCACCCCTAAAACAAATAGGACAGAGGATGGTGGGAAGGTGAGCAAAATGTGGCAGACTGGTCCCTGCTGCTGTTCCTTCTCAGCTGGAGAGGGCAACAGGAGGAGAAAGAGAATGCAGGTGTGTCTAGTTATGGCACTCACTTGTGGAGACTGGCCTGAGAGGGGACATCTACAAAGCTGTGGCTGAGCTGGGCAATGATCCGATCAACTTCTGCATATGGATGGGCTTCTAGGGCAAAGCCCTGGTGCTGGGTACTCTGAAGATGCTGTCCAGGGGCAAGAGAAGGCAGAGGGCATTAGACGTTTAGCGTGGGACAAGCAGATCTTCCAGCCAGCCTCTGGAACTGGAGGACATGCCAAAGTGGAGACTGCAGGCTGGGCTCCTCAGAGCAGTCTGGGGAGTAGGTTGTTGGTGGGGAAGGGCTCACCACATGGAGCTCCTCAAAGGCCGCCTGGCAGCACTCGCAGTAGCCCTTCCTCCTCCTGGGCATGGTGCGCGCAGCTGATTGAAGGCTTGGCTCTTGGTCCTTCAGTTCTCTGGGAATGGTACAGGGTGGGGGCAAGTGGTCACTATTGGGGTTCCCAGAGGAGGAGCTGCTGCTCAGGGCCTAGAGCTCAGGCAAGAGAGGGGAAGGACCAAGATGGCCAAGGGGCCAGGCAGGCACAGTGGGCAGGTTTGTCCTATCCTCAGTGCCAGCTGTCCAAGGGTGGCAGGAGAGGCAACAAGGAAGGTAAAGCCTCCCTATGGGTAGCCGCTCTTATCTCTGAAACCACAGGTGAAAGTGAGTCGTGACTGCAGTGGCCATCACTAGAATAGTTTGTAGGAAAAATGAAAATTAAAAAAAATATTCAAACACACACACACACACACACACACACACACTTCTTTGATGTTCTATCCGACCCAATCCTCTGCCCAGGCAGATACCAAAGGTTCAATGTCTCACTGTCTTCCCTTTACAGCCTCCCAGCTCCTCTGCAATCCCCAGGTCACACCAGGCCTAGCTGCCTTGCCTCACCTGGGCCACCTGACTGGCTCTCCTGTTATCCCTTGCACCTTCCAGGAAAAGAATGAAGACATTTGGGACTTAACCTCTGCCCATTCTCTCCTTATTCTTGCCTCCACCTACTGCCACATTCCTTTTTCCCCTCCCACTTGCACTATGTCCTGATCCCACAGCCTCTGTCTGCTGAGGAGCTCACAGGCTCTCCGTGGTCCCAGGAGCTCTTGGGCCAAGAGGGCCCATGCACTAGCCCCGTGGCTCAGCAGTTACAGTGTCTGAGAGGACAGCAAGTCCACTACATGACCTGAATTCTTTCTCTACTTTGGTCAGTGAAATTCAAACTCTCCAATATCTGTGGAGTATGAACATGAACAAGGCTACAAGCCACCATGGCCACATAATGCAGCAAGTCCCTTTGGTCTCATCCCTAGTTATTCCTTGTGTTTTGCCTAACAGCCCTGCAACTTTGATGTGCATTGACATCACCTAGAAACTTGTAGGAATGCAGCTTTTGGGGCTCAGTGATCAGAGATTCTGACTCTGTGGTTGTGGGCTTGAGTCTAGGAACCCAAATCATACACACACATATATATGATCAGAGATATTTAAAAAATACATATTTGGGGCTGGGATTGTGGCTCAGTGGTAGAGCACTTGCCTCGCATGTGTGAGGCACTGGGTTCGATCCTCAGCACCACATTAAAAAAATAAATAAAATAAAGATATTGTGTCCATCTACAACTGAAAAAATATTTAAAAAAAAAATACATATATTTTTGTAGAATTAGGGGTTAAATCCAGGGGTTTTCTACTACTGAGCTACATCCCTAGCCCTTTTTATTTTGAGACAAGTTCTTACAAAATTGCCCAGGCTGATCTCAAATTTGTGATCCTCCTGCCTCAGCCTTTGGAGTCACTGGTGAGTGCCACAGGTATATGCTACCACTCTCAGTTAGAACTTGCATTTTTCTTTTTTTTTTGGTACCAGGGATTGAACTCAACCACTGAGCCACATCCTCAGCCCTATTTTGTATTTTATTTCGAGACAGGGTCTCACTGAGTTGCTTAGTACTTTGCCTTTGCTGAGGCTGGCTTTGAATTTGCGATTCTCCTGCCTCAGCCTCCTGAGCTGCTGGGATTACAGACATGCGCCACTGCGTCCAGCTAGAACTTGCATTTTTTTTTTTTTTTTAATATTTTTTAGTTGTCAATGGACCTTTATTTTATTCTTTTATTTATATGTGGTGCTGAGAATCGAACCCAGTGCCTCACGCATGCTAGGCAAGCGCTCTACCACTGAGCCACATCCCAGCCCCTAGAACTTGCATTTTTCAATGGCACCGTTGGGGCACTCTCAATAATGGTGGTCTACAGATCTGAGTTTGAGAAACCAGTCTATTGCCTTCTTGACACTTAAGTTGAATTCCTTGGTAGGGATAAAGAACACCAAATAAAATAGATGAATACTCCTAGTACTTCTCTTCTCTGGGCTAAGTTCCCAGAATAGACTTTGCCAAAGGAGCAAACAGATGGCCATTCCCAAATCTGACCAGCAGGGCCCCGAGGGGGAGGACTTTGGCCTGTAACCAGTCCTTGGTACTTAGGAATCAAAAAGACCTACCTGGTACGGTGTGAGCTGCCTGGAGTTGTTGGAGCCTCAAAGGGACTTGCATCTTTGGATCCCAGAAAAGAAATTTCAGGAAAGGATTTAAACTGATGGTGGAAAGGACGAAACTTCCTGAAACACAAAAAACTTCCACTTTGACTATAGTGGGGAAGGGAGAAGATGAGGAAGGGGACTAGTTTCTCTCTTCAGAATTCTAATTCTGATATTTTCTAAGTTCTAAAATAGAACTCTTACCAGCCTCTCTAGGTAAAATTAGTACCATTAACTATGCTCTCTCAGTCTTCCTTTTCTTTTCTTTGTGGTATTGAGGATTGAAATCAGGACCTTGTACGTGCTAGGGAAGTATTCTACCACTGAGCTGCATCACCAGCTCTTTGTACTTTGACAGTGTCTTCCAAGTTGTGCAGGCTGGCTTCAAACTTAACAATTCTCTCACCTCTGCCTTGGGAGTAGCTGGGACCATGTGCAATGCCTGGTATTCTACTTTCCAAATGTGTACAACTCATGCTCATTTGAATCTTATAAGCAACCTCTGGGCTGAGTGGAATAAGTCGTCTCATCCAATTTTACAGAAGAAAGGAAACCCAAAAGGTTCTGTGACTTGCTCAAGGGCTCATGACTAGTAAGTGGCCAAGACCAGACTAGAAACCACCACTCCAGATTCTTGACATGGTTCTTCCCATTCTGCCTCTACAGCTTTCAAGGACTTTATCTTGGGAGAACCCAAGTGGAAGAATGTTTAAATCACAGCAGTGATTTTCTTGTTCTGTGCAGGGAAGTGTTTTTGCACTAGGACTGTCCTTGGTACCATCTGAGGGCTGGTGATCTGAACAGAAAAGAGGCGCAAATGAAGGTTCTGGATAGCAAGACCTGTATAGTGTGGTTCTGGCAGTTTGCCTTGAGTTAAAGACATTTAGGAAACTTACGGAGCCAGAACCAATTTGTGTGTACTCTGCAAACCCTGCTGGCTGAGGTTGCTGCCGGGCATGCCGTGCTTGGTTGGAGTAGCCATGCTCTGGTTGTAGTGGGGGGAAGTGGGGAGTGTCTGGGCCTCAGTCGGGAATTAACAAATAAATCTTTTTGGATCCTCAAGAAGAATGGGTGTTCACAACCCTGGCACCACTCTTTTTCCTTAATGACATTGTTTCTGCTTAGGAGGCTTCATGTTGGTCAGGTGAACAGGCTTTGAAAAACAACTGCTTCAGAAAAGCACATGAAAATCACCAGAAACTTCAGCTCTGCTTGGATTTCTTCTCTGGTCTGTGATGCTAACAGCATCCAAGTTATACAACCCCTCTGGTGACAGTGATATGACCTGTGCCTGCCACATGTAGTGCCAGTACAAAGGTAGTGGCAGTGTCTCAGTCACCTCATCCGAGTCACAGTTCCCATGTTTATCTAGTTGTGCAGGGGCTGGCCATTGAAGAGCACATGTTTTACTCCATTGGAACTAGAAGGAGTGTTTTCCATGTGCCTTTGGGCTATTAAAGCCAATTCTACTGTCTGCAGACCCTAAGAAGGGAATGTAGGCCCACTGAGAAGATGGGCCTGGAGCTTGGAGGGCTGTTTTTCAGCTGCCCTGCTTGAGGCTAACAGACCTAGTAGTTAGACCCAGAAAGTTTTGGTCCTAGTAGTCTCTATTGGGTACAGATGGTCTTATTTCCTTTAAATATTTTTTCTTTTTAAATTTTGAAATAATTGTTGATTCACATGGACCTTTGATCTAGTGTTTATCAAAGACAGTGATAACCAAGGTGGCTGCCAAGAGCTCATCAGGTTAACATTATCAAGGTGACCCTCCTGCTCTAGGTAAGGAGACATCACAGTGGGCAGAGAGGGCAAAGTAAGAGGGACCACGTAGGTAGTCAGGGCTCCTGGCTTCTATCCTTGGGCTGCAATTTACTAGAAGGTGGCTGTACAAGTCCCTGGCTTCTCTGACCTCAATTTTCCCACTAGGAAAGGATGGGTTCATGCTTTTTTTACCCAGGGGTGTCAAGAGATATGTGCCTGAAAAGGGCCTTTCAAAGCAAAACAGAAAGCCTTTATATACGAGGTGGTCTGACAAGGGAACCCCCAGTGCCACCTCAGGCATCCACACTTCAGCTAAGACGTCGTGGACTGTACTAGCACTGTGACTACACCAGAAATGAATCGACATTAAGTGTCAGCACACACCCAGCAAGGAGCAGCAATAATGAGCAGTGATGGGACATCAGGAGCTCATAAAAGGAGAGTATTAAATGAAGGTAATTCACACACAGGATCATTAACCTCTGACTCATCTCCAAGAGGAGTATCAACGGCATAATGCCAACCTCAGAGGCTCCCCTTGGTCTGTGTGAGACTTCTCAACAGTGGAAGAAAGCAAAATCCTAGGGAAGATGAAGATGCAGGATTGAGGCACTCCACGTCCACATGTCAGCTTGGGTCCCCCGAGTACTTCTCCCTCCTCTGTGCAGGCCTGGGAAGGGTGAAGAGGAGAGAGGAAGTCCTACTTACCTACTCACATCTTCGATTTTGAGGAATGGTGCCTTTAGTCTGGCCACTGGAAGGGGAAGAAGCACACATTAGTTCTCTGCCTGCCTTAGAGCAGAGCCCACAGCACACACACAGGAAATGCTCCAAGAGACAAGGCTCTGCCAAAGCCTAAGAGCCTGTGCCTTTCCATTTGGCAGAGGTGAGCACCCTCCCATCTCTTCCAGCCTCTCCTGGGGAGAGTGAGTTGCACTAGCAGAGGCTGCAGAGTAACTGCAGCACTAGCAGCATCCTTTCTCAGCAGGACCTCCTGCATGTGCATTCTGGAGGCTGTCAACCCACCAAGGGTACGTGACCATTAGTAACATGGCTGGTGGGAGAAACCCAGGCCCTGCTGATTTCTGCTAAATACAGAGTTAAGGTCCACAAAGTTCCTAGACCTTGGTTCTTAGCATCTCAGAATCCTAAAGGACCTGAAAACATTCCCCAGGCAGCATTCTCTATGAGGTTTATGGGAGAGAGCAAAGGGGAAGAGTAAAGTGATCTCAGATTCCTGAAAAAAATAGGGGAAAGGGGTACTGAGAATACAAATTTTGGAGTCAAGCAATCCACCCCCTCTTCTATTATGCTAGTTATTGCATAATTTACAAAATTATTTGGGAATTAAGAACCTCTCTATCTTCCTATTGTGACTAGGGGTCCTGTCAAAGGTATAGCCAAGACAGGCTAGAAGCCCAGGAAGACCTAACAGCCACAGATTTCCTCAGGAGGCTGGTGCCTCAGAATTCCTAACCTCACTGGAAGCCATCCTAGCACCCAAGCAAAGCAGCCTTTTCTCCTTGGGCAGCAGCTCCCATTAATTACTTTCTTGGGACAATTTCTTGTCTTTCTAATTAACAGACAATGATTAAAACCAATTCCCCCACAGACTTCCTTGATTTTCCAGCATGAGGAGTGCCAAGTGACTTTTCTTAGCTCCTGCTTGTGCAGGAATAAATGCCACTTAAAGAGCATCTTTGGGAGAAACATCCAGGGGGAGAAACTCTCCTGCTGTCCAAGAGGAACCAGGAGACATAGTCCATCAATCTGCCTGTTTGTCAGTTTTGGGGAGTTTGGCATTTCTGAAAACGGTAGGCAGCTGTCAAACTGCCCACCCCAAACTGCTACTGAATCAGGAGGATGCTGAACTTCAATCAATGCCCAGGAACAGCCAGAGGATATAGAAGCCAAAGTGCCTGCATGGGGTCCCCACTCTGAAGGAGAAGCCCTGGCCCAGCAGCTCTGCATTTGCACCTGGGCATACCTCTCTTGGCCCCAGAAATCTGAGGCCCAGGCCCTGGAAACATGAGGGGGCAACACAACCTGTACTTGCTTCCTGCCACAGAGAAATGAACAGATGCTGCCTCAGAGGGAGTCATGGGGAAGTATTTATAGAGGGAGGGACTGCAATTAGATGAGGAAAAGCTACCACACTGACCTTTCCGTGTTCTTGACTCCACTCCTGGACGAGTTCCCTAAATGGAAAGGGAAAATAGGTTAAGGATGTGAGAGAGCCACGGGGGTCGAGGAACTGGGCCTGGTACACTGAGTTACTCAGTCTGTCCCACTTTGCTTCCTGCTGTTGAGAGGCCTGCAGAACTAGACTCCCAGGCTGTGAGCTACAGCAGACCAAGGCACAGTGGCTCCCCTTGTCTCTCAGGGCCGCAATGAATGGAGAGTCCTCTCTGTGAATCTCGATGGCAGCTGGCTCTTTGAGGAAAAAATGCAGGACTGTGCAGAGAAGACCTTTGGAGTCCCTCAGGCCTGGGTGGGAACTGGAGCTGCACCATCAGTACTGTGAGGGCCATCTACCAACCTCACAGGATGTGGCACAGACAAAACTAAAGCAAGTGAAAGCACCAACTCAGAGGGGATGCTCACTAAAGGGCAGCTTTTATTTTCTAGGCACAGCTGTCATTTCAGGTCACCTTATAGAACAAGGACATTTGCTTTCCATTGGCCACCTTGTATACCCTTATTCTGTGAGCCAAAACTAACATTTAAACCAAGGTCAAATAAAGCTGATGTTAAAAACTAAATGGAAGGGTTGGGGTTGTGGCTCAGGGTTAGAGTGCTTGCCTAGCATGTGTGAGGCACTGGGTTCGACCCTCAGCACCACATAAGATAAAGGTATTATATCCTTTTACAACTAAAAAATATTTAAAAAAAATAAGAAGTGGAACAAAAATAAAGAAATGAGCTGAAGAACTGGGGAGGGGGACCAGGATGAGAGATCCAGTCAGTCCATGACTGCCTGTGCTGCTGAGCCCAGGGTGGTTCCAGATACTCCTCTAGGCCACACTTTGAGGGCAAATACAAGCCAAAGAAGCCCAGCACATTCCCTTGCATATCAGCAGATTATGTGGAAAACTTTCCAAAATACTCCAAAATACCTACAAAATAGGTTACAAAGTCAAGGCAAAGTGAAGTTAAAGCATTTGTATGAAGGGGGAAATTTTTGATAAACTGGCTTATATGTGCACAGAGTCCTAGAAGGACTCAGAAAAACTACTCACCCTGTTTATGTCAGAGAGGGAGGTCAGTGGCTGGGGAGTAGGAGTACTTCATTGTACACCTTTTTGAATTTTGAACAAAAACATATTTAGCAAAAGGAAAACCTCCCAAACTCCAGCCATTTTTTTTTCTTTTTTCTTTTTTTTGGTACCGGGGATTGAACTCAGGGATACTCGACCACTGAGCCACATCCCCAGCCCCATTTTGTGTTTTATGTAGAGATAGGGTCTCACTGAGTTGCTTAGCGCCTCGCCGTTGCTGAGGCTGGCTTTGAACTCGCGATTCTCCTGTCTCAGCCTCCCTAAGTGCTGGGATTACAGGCTTGAGCCACCGCGCCCAGCTCCATTTTTTTAATATTGATGGACCTTTATTTTATTCATTTATTTATATGCAGTGCTGAGAATCGAACCCAGTACCTCACACATGCTAGGCAAGTGCTCTACCACTGAGCCCCAACTCCAGCTCCTCCAGCCACTTTGGATGTGGCTTGCTACTACTATTAGTTGTGCTCCTAGATGCCAGGCCATACAGATAGATCTGCAGGTTTAATCCTTAGATTTAGGCTTGGGTGAAGACATGGCAGCTTTAAATGAGCCCAGGCTCTCTTGATGAGGTACACAGAGTTCTAACCCTGATAAAGATACGAATTTGGAAGGTGGCAGCTATTTCATGATACAACTCCCTCCCCATTCCATCCAGTCTGTGAGCTCAATCCCAGGCCAAGAACTGTTCCTAGAATGACAGCCTTGCTAGGAGGTCACGAGCATTTGGCAACGTTATCTAGGCCAGGATGACCCCAGTACAGTCGTTGGCCCAGGGTTGCAGTGAATGCCTCAGTGGGGTGAGTGTGACATGGGAGATCTGCAGGGCAAGAGAAAGGGCAATGTAAAGCTGTGGACATAAAGAATGAGGTGACAGAGCAGCTGCACTCCTATTACATTTTTCAGAATGGCCAGGAAACAATGTCTTAGGTGGGTCAGGGATTGACCAAGTTGTCCCAGAGTCCATTGAAAACCACCCCCGGTGTTGACCTACCTCTCGCTGCTTTGGTTCTTGTTTCTTTACACGTGAAGAACCATGAGACAGCTGTTGAATATGCATCATCATTTCTGTAGAGAAGACAGAGGACCATAGCAGAGGCTTCCACTCCTTATTTATCCCTCACAGTCCCTTTCTGGGCTGGAGGACTAAACTGGTCACCTGGCCTAGTCTACTGGATCATACCATCCTTGTCTGCCACCTTCTGGCCACAAGATACCTTTGCATCTCCTGACGAGAGGTAAGGGCTGGGTCCTCTATGGCAGGAATCACCTAAACTGGCTTCATTTTTTTTTTTTTTTTTTTTTTTGTAGTAGCTTTGAAGACAATTCAGTTTCTGACTGAGGTGCTTTATGGCTCATCAAAGACTGTAAAGAGTGGCATCTGTGGGGGAAACCCAGACCTCTGAGCCACGCAAGTGTATCCTCACGTACAAAATCCAGTAGGGGCTAAGGAGGTAGGAGAAAGGCAGAGAATGAGATCAAGTCAGACAAGGATGATGTTGCAATGGGATGGAGCCCCTGCCCCAACCCCAGACCAGGAACATCCCCTGCACATCCTTTGATTCCCTTGAAAGAGCTTGGTACCAAAAGATGGGGCAGCATCCTAGTCAGCACCTGGAGACTGTCCCCTCTAAATCAACCCCCTATAATGGATCCGGGAAAATCCCAGACTCAGAGTGGAGCTGAGTATGAGATCAGACACTGTCAACCCATTATAGAACACTATTCTATTATAAACTTATCACAAGAGCAAATCTGTCATTTATAGTGTGAGGCAACCATATGGAAAAAAGAACACAGTATTTACCGTCAGGCCAAACTAGGTCAGAACATGGGCCACACTGCTCACTCTGGTGAGACTGTGGACAGTTTATCTAATCCTTCTGAGGCTCAATTTCCTCATCTGTACAAACTGGACAGGACTGCAGAGAGGTTTTAAGTGAGATAATTCCTATTTCAGAGTAAATACCTGACGAGTGGTCACAGATCTTAGGATTCTTTCCTTATTTGTAAAATACGATCATCACACTAGCTTGAAGACAGCCACAGCAAACTGAATCAAACAGCACATTCTTGGTACCTGCTGAGGCCAAGATGCTATATGCTATCCTATTCCCCCACTCTCTCCCAATTTTTTTTTTTTTTTTAGTACCAGGGATTGAACTCAGGGGCACCCGACCACTGAGCCACATCTCCAGCCCTATTTTGTGTTTAATTTAGAGACAGGGTCTCACTGAGTTGCTTAGCACCTCGCCATTGCTGAGGCTGGCTTTGAACTCGCAATTCTCCTGTCTCAGCCTCTCAAAGTGCTGGGATTACGGGTGTGCGCCACCACGCCCGGCATCTCTTCCACTTTTGTGGAACAACATAGGAACTGAGTATGCCTTGCTTCCAATCACTGGAAGCTTATGCAGCCATGATCCCTCTAAAAGCTGACATTCCCAGTCAAAGTCATCAATGCTCCCCTCCACAGGTGCCCAGGGTGGAAGCATTACCATCCACATGCAGGACCCTTACTCCCCAGGAGCGGGCATTGGTCAGGAGGCTGCTGCTGTTCCCACTGCCTCTTCCGCTGCTGTTTCCCTGAAATGACAGAGTAGAGACACCTCAAGGACAGAGCATGATAGGGACAGGTTGATACTACTGTGGGAGCCCTGGGTCATCCAAGGGGGGATTCGGAGGAAGGCAGAGGAGACAGCATAGTGCCTGGAGGGTCCTCCACTCTGGGTGGCCAACCCAGGAGGACACAAACTGAATGTGCCCACATGTTCTGCTCTAGCCACCTTGTGACCACAAAGGAGCATATACATCTAAGAGAGCTCTGTCAGGAGGGCTCTGTGAGGGAAGCTCTTGGCACACAGTAAGTACACGCAATGAATACAAGTGAGGATTTTCACTGACAAGCAGAAGGCTATGCTGGTTCAGTCTGGTAACACGATCTCACTCATCTGGCCAATGTTCCCATGGTTTTTTGTTTTGAGATAGGATCTCATTTTGTTGCCCAAGCTGGCTGGCATCAAACTGGGTCAAGCAATCCTTCTGCCTCAGTCTCCTGAGTCTCTAGGACTATAGGCATGTCACTGTGCCTGGTTGTACCCATCTTTTTTTTTCCTTTCTCTATCTGGTACGAGGAATTGAACCTAGGGTTGCTTTACCAAGGAGCTATATCCCCAGTCCTATTTATTTGAGACAGGGTCTTGCTGAGTTGCTGAGGTGGATCTCAAATTTGCCATCCTCCTGCTTCAGCCTCCCAAATTGCCAGGATTAAAGGCATGGCCACCATGCCCAGCCCAGGTTACCTGCTTTCTGATGGCCTTCTGCAGAAGCTCCTTCCCTCTGCTCATAGGCACCTGACAGAAAGAAAACAATAAAGTATGCTGTGTAGACCACAAACAAGTATTTACACATAAGTTGATGGTAGTGTCTTAAATGTCCCTTGGAAAGTTTGGAGCAGTGTTAGCTGAGGATAGGCAGAAATTAGAGTGTAGAGAATCTTTAGGAGGTAAAGATAAAGCCATATGTAAGTTCAGGTCACCCAGAGGTAGCTGCACCATTGGCAGCCTGAACCATAATGGAGAAGGACATTCTGAAAATATCCAAGGTCAAACTGTCACAGATGTTCTCAGACCTCTCTTTAAGAGTCTCTGCACTCTCTAGCAAATCATGTTAGCAAGTGTTTCATTTTATTTTTTTAATTTATTTATTTTTTTAATATTTTTTTTAGTTGTAGATGGACACATTTTTCTTTATTTTATTTATTTTTATGTGGTGCTGAGATCGAACCCAGTGCCTCACGCATGCGAGGCAGGCGCTCTACCACTGAGCCACAATCCCAGCCCAACAAGTGTTTCATTTTAGAAAATCTTTTCTTTACTTCTTGGAAAACTTGTCCCTCATCATGAATATCATGAACGGGGTATATTCATGGACATTTTAATATTAGCCTAAGGTAAACAAAAACAAGCAAGCCAGCCCAGCAGGAAAAAAGCCATAGTGCACATAGCAAAGACATGGCATGTGTATTGTAACAGTTGTTGGTGGTTCATACACGAGAATAAGGGAAAAGGGAACTGCTGCACCCTGGTGCGCTCCTGCTCAGGCCTTGGCCGGTTCCAACAAGGCGTCTCTGCTTTACAGAGGGCTTTCCTCTAGTTTCTGAACTTCTGACCTTGAAGTCCTCATAAAAAGTGACACAGAGGGCTGGGGTTGCGGCTCAGTGGCAGAGTGCTTGCCTAGCACGTGTGAGGCACTAGGTTCGATCTCCAGCACCACATAAAAAAAAATTAAATAAACAAAATAAAGGTACTGTCCATCTACAACTAAAGAAAAGAAAAAGTGACAGAGCACAGAAGGACAGCACGAGGACGGCATGTTGCTGAGCTGCTTAGATTTAGATTTGTGATAAATTATCAGTCTCTGAATTCAAAATTAAATTAAACCAGATAAAACTCAAACTAGAGACTACTTAAAAGGGCTTACCAAAGCCGACTTGCTTTGTTTATAGAACACATCTTTCCTACCCCACAAAGTTCTTACCAAGTGCACGGGTTTCTGTGAATGCCTGGCATGGGTGCCTTTGGGATTGGCCACAGAGGATGTTTCCACTCTGACCTCGCTGGGGCTGGGGCAGCCTCCATGGCCTGTCTCACCACTTTCTGCCTTGGCTTCTCTGCGGCTGGACACAATGTAACTGACTTCTTTGCTCAGAAAACCCTCAATTACCTGAAACCAGATCACAGAGGTGGCTGAGAACCAAAAAGTAGATGTAGAATTGTCAATACTGAGAAGCTGGAAAAGGAAATCTTGGCTGCCAGAAGTTCCAGAATCAATGTCTTTAAATAGACTAAATGCAGCTCTACACTGAGTCCCCAAGAAAACATCATTCTGAAATATAATATATATATTATATATCCCTCAAGAACTGCTGCTCCTGATCCAGGCCACAGGCTTTGAGTTCTTTCACTAGTCTGAGTATGCATGCATACACTGGAGGTGCTGCGCAGGATTAAGAGTAGCTTGGTTTGGCCATGAGTTTTCTGTGTAAGACACACTGGGACATCCAAACACTGCATCTGTAATCTTGACCATAATACAAGAAGGAGCCTAAAAATGAAACAAAAAAGGGTTTGACTAATACTCAGGTATAATATAGGTGTCTGCTCACCTTAACCAGACTATAAGCCTCTTGTGGGCAGTGAGAAGTTCTGACTTATCTTTGTATCCCAGGAACTTAGCACAGTACCTGAAGCATAATGACATTTAACTCACCTTTGTGGGAAGAAGACAGAAATAAACAATGAATGGGCAGATACTTAATGACCAGCACGCTGGGGAATTAAAAAACTGCTCTGTACACTTGATTTCTGGTCTAATCACTATGGCAGATTTCAAGCTACCAATAAAATACCTCCAAATGAGGAGCTAGGAAGAGATAAAGTTTAGAAATAGGTAGTGGTGATGGTTACACAACAGCGTAAGGGTAGCAATGCCAATGAAACCTACACTTCAAAATGGCTAAAAGGGCCGAGAATGGCAGTGCACAGCTGTAATCCCAGTGATGTGGGAGGCTGCAGGATCACAAGTTCAAGGCCAATCTTGGCAACTTAAGAGATTTCTCAAAATCAAAATAGGAGTGGGGGGAGGGCAGGAACATAACTCAGTGGTACAGTGCTCCTGGGTTCAATCTCAGTAAAACCAAAACCAAACGGTTAAAATGGCATGTTTTGTTAATACATTTACCACAATTTTAAAAATCTTTGTATCTTGAAAGAGTGCATCTATCTTCTTAAATGTGGCAAAAAGAAGTGTTGAAGGGGGGCTGGAATTGTAGCTCAGTGGTAGAGCGCCTGCCTGGCATGCGTGAGGCCCTGGGTTCGATCCTCAGCACCACATACAAAGCAATAAAATAAAGACATTGTGCCCATCTACAACTAAAAAAAAAATATTAAAAAAAAAAAAAAAAAAAAAAGCCGGGCACGGTGGCTCAAGCCTGTAATCCCAGCACTTAGGGAGGCTGAGACAGGAGAATCGCGAGTTCAAAGCCAGCCTCAGCAATGGCGAGGTGCTAAGCAACTCAGTGAGACCCTGTCTCTACATAAAACACAAAATAGGGCTGGGGATGTGGCTCAGTGGTCGAGTACCTCTGAGTTCAATCCCCAGTACCAAA
>PVHX01010533.1:0-69346 GCA_004024805.1 Geosciurus inauris
AAAAAGAAAAAAAAGAAAGCAATCCTGGTGCCCTTTTCCATGTATCACTATAGTCCTCATTCTCTGAATTCACCTGGACTTTATTCCACAAAATAAGTATATCCCAGACAAGCTGCAACCTCCATGTAAAAAGCAACTGGAGAACCAAGTCCTTGGTAACATGCCCTTCACGTGTCTGCTGACCAGCCTTTTTAGTACATGACTCCTACACTACAGTATCACCTGAAGATAAAGGTACCAACAAGTGGCCTTCCCTACCTCCAGCATCGGGACTCAGCTCGGAATCCTTGGACATTGTTGTCCCCTCCAATCAAATACACGAAGTTGTTGAGCACTGCAATGCCCTGGTTGGACATGCGGGGGGCCAGGGAGGCAGTAAAGTGTTTCCATTCTCCTAGCAGGGGGTTCAGGTACTTGGCCTGGTCACTGAGGACTGTGGATGGTGTGGAGTGAATGCCCCCGAACCCTACAACACACTGGAAGTCTGAACGAAGCTCCGTCTGGGGGCTCTGCAGGCTGGGCTGCAGGCTCTCATTCCGGTGATACATAAGGGCACTGGCCACTGTGTCCCTCAGTGGGCTTGGGTCTAGCTTGTCATGCAGCCGCTGAAGGACCTCAGCTTCCATCAGAGGAAACCGCACTGTTTCAAGGAGCTTGGGAGGTTCATGTAGAGCAATCTGGTCAGCCTGCACCTGCTCCAAGGTGTAATGGTAGAGCAGGGCCCCCTCATACACCTCAGTCTCACAGGACACCTCTAGGCGATTGCTGCTGAGGAGGGAGTAGACCTTCTCCAAGGGAAGCTGTCGATATTTATCAGTTCGCGAGAAGGCTACAAAGTTTTTGAGGATGTAGGTGTCCAGCTGCTCTGTCAGGCGGCTCAAGTCAAAAAGCTCTGCCAACCGGTAGACATCAAGGATGTTCTCCTCATCCACCCAGGACATGAGGAAATCACAGCAGAAATGGATAATTTCTGGGATCTGCAAAGAGAAGAATACCCGCTCAAGTCTTGTTTGGTCAACAGCATTGAGGAGTGGGATATAGAATGATGGCAGAAATAAAGTTTACACTGGAACTGGTAAGGTAAAGTGGAAGCCCCTCTCAACTGTCTCTAACCTTTCCAGACACACTAGAGATGTTTAGGGATTACCACAGACTGACTGGGAAACATACCAAGTGAGCCATGTGTGGCATATTCCTAACCTTTCTAAGCCTCAGTTTCCTCATTTATAAAACAGGAATAGTTAAAGTTGAGAGGAATATGTTGACAGACGCACAGAACTGGCTGGCACAGAGGGAATTCTTCATATACGTCAACTGTCTTTTACATCAAAAGTATAGGCTCGAGGGGCTGGGACTGTATTGTAGCTCAGCAGTAGAGCGCTTGCCTCTTGCCTTGCATGCGTGAGGCCCTGGGTTCAATCCTCAGCACCACATTCAAAGCAATAAAATAAAGACATTGTGTCCATCTACAACTAAAAAAAAAAAAAAAAAAGTATAGGCTCGGGCTGGGGTTATAGCTCAGCAGTAAGAGTGCATGCCTAGCATGTACTAGGCACTGGGTTAGATTCTCAGCATTGCACATAAATAAATAAAGGCCCATCAACAACTTAAAAAATATTTTAAAGAAAGTACTGGCTCAGCCGGGCACGGTGGCTCAAGCCTGTAATTCCAGCACTTAGGGAGGCTGAGACAGGAGAATCGCAAGTTCAAAGCCAGCCTCAGCAATGGCGAGGTGCTAAGCAACTCAGTGAGACCCTGTCTCTACAAAAAACACAAAATAGGGCTGGGGATGTGGCTCGGTGGTCGAGTACCCCTGAGTTCAATCCCCAGAACCAAAAAAAAAAAAAAAGTACTGGCTCTCCAAAGAACTATAAAGCAGCACAAACTGTCGTTGTGTCAGACATCTCTGATTGGGAAGGGGCCCCAAACCACTCCCCGATCCCAGTTAGGACTTTTTAGAAGAGTCTGCCTCTCCAAAAGTGCAGGGACTGAAAACATATACCCAGTTCTTTTCTCCTGCCAGAACTCTCACTACAGACAGCTCAGTTAAAGCTGACAGGTCTCTGAGGTCCAGAGACCTCACCAGAGTCCATGAGGCCCAGACCCAGGCTCAATGTCATCTACACAATCCAGCAGAGCATCTCCAGACACTCACCCAGCATTTACCCCAAGACCATTTCTTGGCCTTCTTGAAAATTTGGCAAGCCATCCTGAGGCCCCTGCCTGAGTCAAGAGACCCATTTGACTCCACTGAGAGCAGGGTCCCCAGGTGGCTGAATCACCTGTCCCCAACTGCACAGAAGCACTGATGGATGGGAAGGAAGCATGGGGTGACCATACCTGTTGAGCCAGGCACGGTGGTACATGCCTATAATCTCAGTGGCTCAGGAGGCTGAGACAGGAGGATCGCAAGCTCAAAGCCAGCCTCAGCAACAGCAAAGCACTAAACAACTCAGTGAGACCTTATCTCTAAAGAAAATACAAAATAGAACTGGGGATGTGGCTCAGTGGTCAAGTGCCTCTGAGTTCAATCCCTGGTACCAAAAAAAAAAAACAAAAACCAGTTTTGTTGGGATTCAGACCCACATCTCTGGGGACACCATGAAGTCAGATTCTGAACTAGAACAGGGCACAGCACACAGGGGCAAGCTACCAGCAATCACTTGCTATAGGAACAAAAGAACTCTATGCTGTTGTTATGCCAAGCAAAACATGTTTCACGGGCTGGGGCTGTAGTTCAGTGGCAGAGTGCTTGCCTAGCATATGTGAGGCACTGGGTTCAATCCTTAGCACCACATAAAAATAAAAACAAATAAAATAAAGGCATTCTGTCCATCTACAACTCCAAAAAAAATTTTTTTTAAAGAAGTGTTGCTTTACACAACACTGATTTGTAAAAAACAAAGTCAGATGCTGCTCACAAGATGGCCTCTGCAGTACTGTGGAAGATGACCCATGGCTTTCAGGAGCAATGGTCAAACTGATAGAGACTGCAGTCTCTGTGCTGAGGGATGAGAAGAAAAGTGGTATCAGGGAAGATAATTTGGTATCAACATGCATGAGCAATGCATGGAGAAGGAGAAGGCAGAAACCAGCTAGGAGGCAGATACAGAGAGACAGAAAACAGGACAAAGGTGCAAGAAGTGGAAACAGAACAGTTACAAGCATGATTGAAGAGGATAAACTTGAATATAGGGAATGAAAAAGATGGATGGGCTCAAGGAGCTTGAGGTTCTGGGCCCAGGGCACTGGTACAGTGGTCACAGGACATGCAGATCAAGGAGACTAAGGGGAACTCCCTAAGGGGGCACAGCATGGAAAAGGAGATGGACAGGAGAATCTCAGTCACACTGTGGGGAGATGTTCTGAGGCCACTGAGGAAGAAAGGGCAGTGCTGGGAGATTGGGGAACCAGATGAATGTTCCCAAAGTAACCATGACAGGAAGGTACGGATAAGAGAGATCTCTGAACGAAAGAATCCAAGGAAAATCTTCTGCCGTAAAGGCCATGCTGGCTTAACTCAATCCACCCCTCATGCAAGTACTGCAAGGCAAATCATGTTTAGATCAGCCTAACAAGTATGTATGGAACACCTCATACCTAACCTGAGAAGAGGGCATGGGAGGCTACGATGGCCCTGGCATGCTAGGTGGGGCCTTCAAACACCCACAAGATAGGTTGAGTTTTTCTTAATTGGCCCAAACAAGCTCTCATTTGAGTAAAAAGAGTGATGAACTCAGTGTAACATTTTATTTCACTTTCTAGAAAAGTGGGAAGAAGTGACTCAACCTAGACTGAGCCTCTGACTAATACCTGAAGGCCTAGCCCTATATAATTGCTCCCACACTACTGAGTCAATGAAACCTTCTGAAACTTAAGGAACACTGCCAAACCTTCAGAAAATTTCTTAACTTCTCTAAGAAAACAAGTACCTGAAAACAAATTGTTTTAGTATATTTTTTAAGCTGTAGATAGACACACTATTTTATTTGTATCTTTATGTGGTGCTGAGGGCCTCACAAGTGCTAGACAAGCACTCTGTCACTAAGCTACAACCCTAGCCCCTGAAAACAATTTTAGAAGATGGGAGTAGCTGAACATAGAGGGCAGGCAGAAAAGGCCTGCACGGGCTGGACTGGGGATACCAAGCATCTCCAGACACTATGGCACAAAGACCCTCACAAACAAGCCTCAGGGTCACCCTACTTGCCTTTCTGCAAGATATTTTTCCTGGCAAGGAGACCAAGCCAGGGAGAAACAGCAGCAAAAGAGTAAAGGGCAGAGGCAGAAAAAGAGATTGTCCCAGGGGTGTTGGGAGTGAGTGCTTTAGCTCTTGAAGGCCCCACTCTACGGCCTCTTTCACTGCCTGGTGTCTTGGCCCTTCTGATCCACATTATACCAATGCCATTGCTCAGTGGACATCATGGGTATCTGGAGAATCCCCAATGGGCTACAGGTCTGCTTTGCTTGATGAGGTCTCACCTGAAGCTGGCAGGCAGCGACCAGTGTCTCCTGCACGTTGCTCAGGCTGAGCTCTAGTTCAGAGGTGTATATGAAATGCAGGATTTGGCACATGGCATTGTAGGACACACCATGGATCAGGACCTCTTCCTGTTCCATCTCCTTCAATCCTCCAGCAAACATTCCTCTGCAAAGTAAAAAGACCACAGTTATACCAGTCAGATACCAGTCCAAGCCACAAAGAACATTTAGAGAGGAGAATCAAGTACCCAACAACAGGGTTGACAGGGGAATGGGCTGCCTGTCAGTGTGCACAGTGGAATGCTGACCACTCTGTGCTCTGAGTAAACAGCATATACATGGGAGTCAGTGTACGGAAGGAGCCTCATCAAGTCTGGGTGGCCATCCTAGAAATCGTTTGTCTTCCCATGGGCCCTCAGGTGCCCCATATGCACATCATGAAGGCAGGCCCTTGCCTGCTTGCTTTCTGCTTCATCCACTAGTGCAGTTCTCAGGTCATAGCAGCAGCAACTCCAGAGTATATTTGGAAATAATTTGCTAATTAGTGGGAAACAAGTAATAAAAATAAGAGTCATTGCATTCAACATGTTTATTAAGCTCCTACCAATTGCCAAGTACAATTTACAGAGAAGGGATAACCATGAAGTACACTGGTAAGATTCCTATGTACAAGTTTAATGTTAGCAAAGGTCAAACAAGAAAAGTTAAACAAACTTAAAAAGAAACATGGTATTTTGGATTGGGAAATGCTGGGAAGGAACTCAACAGGGCATCTGACCTGAGTGTAACTCACTGGAGTGCTGAGATGGAGCAGGGATAGGCCCCTCCAAAAAATTGAGACCTAACAGTAGGCTGGTACCAGTACATGCCAGGCAGTGGAGGGCAGCCCAGGTGAGGAGACAGGTGCACAGGTCCTGGGACAAGGAAAAGCTTGGTGCTTATGGCAGACAGGGAAGTAAGTAGGAGGTGAGTCAGGACCAGGCAGGAAGGGTGGGAGGCCTGGTTACCTCTAGAGCAGGATAGACTATGCACTAAAATCTGAGCATAATGAGACAATGCTGTGGGGGAACTTTACACAGTGTGGCATAAAGAGTTTGGAGCCTAAAGCAAAGGGGCTAGAGAAGGGCTGGAGGAGTGAGATCATTTGGACAGGAGGCTCCTACAGGTGACCCGGGACTTGGACAGGTTGGTGTGGCTACAGTCACAGTTGAGAGTTCTGAAGAACTCTACTGGGGCACAGCAGAGAGAATCTACTGACACACTGATTTCAGGATGTCCAGGGAAGACACAAGGCCATGCTGGGTGAAGCTGCTGGGTAGATGAGGACATTCTTACCAATGAATAAAAATTCAGGAGGAACCAGTTTAGGGAGAATAGTCATGTTCTGTCATGACATGGTCAGTGTGAGATGCTTATGAGATAACCAAGTGAGGACATGTGATTAGGTACTGAGAGGTAAAAAACTGGCAGCCAGGGTGGAGTGTTTTTGTTGCTGTTGTTTGATTTCTTTTGTTTTGCTATGCTGGGGATGGAACCAAGGGCCTTGTGCATGTTAAGCAAGTGTTCTAATACTGAGTTACAGACCCAGCCCCAGGGCTTAAGATTTAAATGTGATGGTCAGCAACTTGGAGATAGTAGATGGTATTTTTATGTTTTGTGTTTCAACTGGGTAACATATGTAGCTCAAGATTTGAAATATTGAAAATCTGCTGGTACCTCAGATCCCAGTCTTCCAATTGGGTCCCCTCCCAAGGGTAGCACTATTCCTGAGGCAGTTCGTATTCAGCATCTTAGTTTTTACTTTACTATACATCCTGTAAACTGATCCTCATCTATGTGTATAGATTGTACATTTAGTTCTAATCTTCCTACTATTTCACATAATGGATAGTATTACCCCCACAACATTCTACATCTATGTATGTGAGGATTAATTATCACAAAAGTAGCTGCTATGACATACAATAACACATGCTCTTCTTACATCATTCCCTATAGTGGAGCCAGGTGGCTTCCCCACACCCACAACCTAGGAAGACACCAGCTCTAACTCTGCTAAGATGAGAGGGAGAAATCTCATAATGAATGGGATAGAAAACTCTCAGCCAGGAGCAGTGGCACAAGCCTGTAATCCCAGCACTTTGGGAGGCTGAGACAGGAGAATCAAGTTCAAAGCCAGCCTCAGCAAGGGCAAGGCGCTAAGCAACTCAGTGAGACCCTGTCTACATAAAACACAAAACAGGGCTGGGGATGTGGCTCAGTGGTCGAGTGTCCCTGAGTTCAATTCCCAGTACCAAAAAAGAAAGAAAGAAAAAGAAAACTCTCATCATGTGTGTAAGAACCTTTTTTTAAAAAAAAAATTTTCTGAAGCCGGGCGCGGTGGCTCAAGCCTGTAATCCCAGCACTTAGGGAGACTGAGACAGGAGAATCGTGAGTTCAAAGCCAGCCTCAGCAATGGCGAGGTGCTAAGCAACTCAGTGAGACCCTGTCTCTACATAAAACACAAAATAGGACTGGGGATATGGCTCAGTGGTCGAGTACCCCTGAGTTCAATCCCCAGTACCAAAAAAAAAAAAAAATTTTTTCTGAATAGAAAGAATTTTTGCCAACTTTCTATTAGTTGAATTTTTTCCCTACCTTCATTTGTCTTTTTGTGGGCAGGGGAAGTAGTATTGGGGATTTGACTAAGGGCCTCACACTTGCTAGGCAAGCCCTCTACCACAGCCTTTTAAATTTTTTGTTTTGAAACAGGGTCTCACTAAATTGCCCATGCTGGCATCTAACCTGTGACCCTCTAGCCTCAGCCTCCCTAGTAGCTGGGATTACAGAAATGTGCCCAGAAGTCTTTGCATTTTGTGGTACTGGGGATTGAACCCATTGACACTTTGCCAGTGAGCTATACACCAAACTTTTAAATTTTTGAGACAGGGTCTAAGTTGCTGAGGCTAGCCTCAATTCTGCAATTCTCCTACTTCAGCATTCCAAATTACTGGGATTATAGGTGTGTCCCATCACATCTGACTTGTTTTTTTGTTGTTTTTTTTTTAAATTTTTTTGTAGATGGACACAATGTCTTTATTTTATTGCTCTGTATGTGGTGCTGAGGATCGAACCCAGGGCCCCACGCATGCGAGGCAAGCGCTCTACCACTGAGCCACAATCCCAGCCCCTGACTTGTTTTTAAAGTAGTCAAATTTATCATTTTCTTTCTTTGTCTGAGTTTTATGTCAAACTTAGAAAGGCTTTTTCCTTCTGGATTATATTAGAAAACATTTCCCTATATTTTCCTCTAGTTTAATTGTTTAGTACTTCACACTTAGAACCATTGATCTGACTGGGATTTAGCTCAATGATAGAGCACATGCCTAGCAAGTACAAGGCTCCTAGATCTGAACTTGAGCACTGCAAAAACAAAAACAACTGTTGATCCATGTGGAATTAATTTTGGTATAAGGTATAAAGCAAAGGTCTGACTTAACACTTTTCCATATGGCAACTCTGATGACTGTCTGCCCTCTCCCGATTTATGATGCCTTTTTATCACCTACAAAGTTTCTGATATGCTTGTGACATTTCCAAAATTCCTGGACTTTTTCTATAATCTTTCCTCTCTTCACCCACCATAAAGAGTTTCAAATATTTCAGCTTCATAATGTGTCTAATACAGGTTAGGGCGGGTCTCCTTTCATTACCTTTGCTTTCAACAATTTCTTCACTGTGGCTTGCTTTTTTTCACTTGACCTTTAGAATTAGCTTGTGCAACTCTTCACAGTAAGCCCTCTTGGGAACAAACACATTAAACATCTAGATTAAAAAAGAGAGCTAGCATCTTTGCAATGAACACAGTGGACCTTTCTATGTGTCCAGTCATCCTTGGGGTCTCTTTTGAGGTCTTGCAAGTCATCTTCCTACAGATCTGACACATGCCTGGTAAGTTGATTCCCACACATTTTACTCCACGTGTAGCCAGCCTCTTGAAGCACTTCCCCATGCACTCTGTAGTGGTCTGCACTTTTCAGAACTGTGCCATTGCATGCACTTCCCTCGTCTGATTCCTCTGCCCAGCACCTCCAAGATCATGCTGGCAGCAGAAGAGATGGAAACACTGAGCACTGCCCCCTGAGGAGGTACACTGGCACTTAGACTGACAGATTTCATCATCTTAAGAAAGGATCCACTGCATGAACCTTGACTGGACCCTGAATGGAGGGAGGAAGGAGGAAATATAAAACATTTTAAAGACAATTAAGAAAATTTGAAAATGGACTCAAATATCAGATGAAATTATGAAATGATTATACAGTTTCTTAGACTTGTTTAATTGGTATGTCAGAATGCCCCTAGAGAGGCACACTGAAGTATCTAGGGATAAAATGTCATTATGTCTGCAATTCCTCTGAAGTGAATCTTACAAAGTGTTAATAAGTGATGAATCTAGGCCAAAGGCACAGATGTTCACTGAACTTGTTTTTCTATTGTTCTCTGGATCAACATCTTTCAAGATAAAAAGCAGGTAAGAAAAAAATCCCAAAAGAAAAATAACATATATATCCATTCCTTTTTTTAAATTATATATTTTTTTACCAAAAATTGATGTTTAATTATTATTTTTTTTTTTTTATATTTTTTTAGTTGTTGATGGACACAATGTCTTTATTTTATTGCTTTGTATATGGTGCTGAGGATCGAACCCAGGGCCTCACGCATGCGAGGCAAGCGCTCTACCGCTGAGCTACAATCCCAGCCCCTGATGTTTAATTCTTTAGTATACATTTACTATGTTTTAATAACTCAGAAATGACATCAAAATAGTTGAGCAAGATGCAGTGAGGCATGCCTCTGTACTCCCAGTGGCTTGGGAAGCTGAGACAAAAGGATAGCGAGTTCAAAGCCAGCTTCAACAACGTTGAGGCACTAAGCAACTCAGTGATACCCTGTCTCTAAAGAAAATACAAAATAGGGCTGGGGATGAGGCTCAGGTGAGTGCTCCTGAGTTGAATCTCTGGTACCACCTTCTCCCCGCAAAAAATTGTTGGGAGTGCAGTATGGTGGTGCATACCTGTAATCCCAGTGACTCTGAAGGCTGAGGCAGGAGGATCAAGTTCAAGACTAGCCTGAGCAATTTAGCAAGATCTTGTGTTATAGTTTGGATATGAAGTGTCTCCCCAAAGTCTTGTTAATGCAGGAATATTCAGATAAAATGATTAGATTATGAGAGTTGTGCACTAATCAGTTCATTTAATTTGAAGGGTAGTAACTATAGTCAGGTGAAGCAGGGCTGGAGGAGGTGGGTCACTGGGGGCATGCCATGGAAGGGTGCATCTTTCCTATACCCCTTCCTCTCCTTCTCTCTCTGCTTCCTGACCTTACCATGAGCTTTCCTCCACTGGGCCCTTCCCTGATAATGTGTTGTCTCACCTTAGGTTCACCTTAGGCCCACAGCAACAGAGTTGGCCATCTATGGACTAAGACCTCTGAAACCATGGGCCCCAAGTAAACTTTTCCTTCCTGTCAGGTATTTTCATCATGGCAACACAAAAGCTGAAAACCTGCTTCAAAATTAGAAAGGGCTGGGGATGTAGCTCAGGGTTAGAGCTCTCCTGGTCCAAAAATAGGTTAAAATAAAAATGTTCATACCTCATGCCCATTAGGATGGCTTCTATTTAAAAAATAAACAAAGAGAAAATAATAAGTTGGTGAGGATGTGGAGAAACTGGAACTCTTGTGCACCGTTGGTAGGAATGTAAAATAGCACAAGTGCTATAGTGATTCCTCAAAAACTTAAAACTAGGGGCTGGGGTTATGGCGCAGTGGTAGCGTGCTCGCCTAGCATGCGTGAGGCACTGGGTTCGATCCTCAGCACCACATAAAAATAAAATAAAGATATCCTGTCCACCTACAACTGAAAAATATTCTTTAAAAAAAAAAAAAAAAAAAACTTAAAACTAGAATTACCATATAATTCAGCTATCTCACTTCTGGGGATATAGCCAAAAGAACTAAAAGCAGTCTTAAAGAGATATTTATACACCCATGTTCAAGACAGTATTATTCACAATAGCCAAAAGGTGGAAGCAGACCTGAAATCCGTGCACAGATGAATAGATAAGCAAAATATGGCATTTCCATACCATGGAATTCATTCAGTCTTAAAAAAAGAAAGGAAACCCTATCTCATGCTACAACATGGATAGGCCTTAAGGTCATTAAAGGATGTGTATGATTCCATTTATGAGGTACCTAGAGTAGTCAAATTTGAAGAAACAGGAAGTAGAATGGTGTTGCCAGGGGTTGGTGGAGAGGGGATAAAGAAGAAATAGAGCCTGGTGGGTACAGAGTTTCAGATTTGTAACATGAAATCTTCTGAATTTTTTTTTAACACCCATGTGAATATACTTAATACTATTGAGCTGCACAGTAAAAAAAATGGAGATGATGAATTTTATGTGATGTGATGTGTGTGTGTGTGTGTGTGGTTTTTTTGCTGGGGATGAACCTAGGGGCATTTTACCATTGAGCTAAGTCTCTAACCCTTTTTCTTTTTTAAAATAGCATCTCACTAAATTGCTGAGGTTGACCTCAAATCCTCCTGCCTCCGCCTCCCAAGTCTCTGCAATTACAGGCATGCACCCACCATACCCTGTGTGTTTTTAAAATCACAATTTTTAAACGGATGTTCAAGGGCTGGGGATATAGCTCAGTTGGCAGATGCTTAACTTGCATGCACAAGGCCCTGGGTTCAATCCCCAGCACCACACACACAAAAAAAAAGGATGTTCAAGGGCTAGGGATGTATCTCAGTGGTAGACTACTTGCCTAGCATATGCAAGGCACTGAGTTTGATCCCCAGCAATGAAGAAAGGATGTTCACCAAGTCCCCAGGAGCTAGTGATCAACCAAGAAAGTTGGGGGTATGAACACTACAGAATATTCTGCAGCAGAAAGTATGAAGCCACCTCTACAATTGATACCTAATTCCCAGGATGTCCCAAAGTGCAGAACACTAACCCACTCTGCTGTCTCTGATGTAATGTGGGGGAGAAAATTTCCCACAACAGCTCATTTTGGTCCTAATCCTCATCCTTGAAGACAGGATGTTCAGAATTCAGGTTTTAACTGAGAAATACTGTACATGCTGGGCATGGTGGTATATGCCTATAATCCCAGCTACTTGGGAGCTTAAATAGGAAGATTGCAAGTTCAAGGCCAGTCTCCTCAGCTTAGTGACACCCTGTCTCAAAATTAAATTAAAATAAAAAAATGAAATGAAATAAAATAAAAAGGGTGGAGATGTTGGGGATGTAATGTAAATCAGTAGTAGAAAAAGAAGTATTATATATGTGCCATATAGGAGGTTACACCAAGTGGGATCTGAGTTAATACCTCATATTCAAATACCTTAGTATTTCCAAAGTAAAATACATAAAAGACTGAAACTAAGTAGGACAAATACACACACACACACACACACACACACACACACACACAATCAGCCTCCTAACAGTTCAGGGTAGGTTTTGTGGTTTAATGAATTTGTGCCAAACTTATTTTTAAAAATTATTGAATTTCAGAACTACTTGGGTCTTAGAATCATGTACTAGAATTTGCAAAAAGAAAGTGTATGGATGTAAATAAAAGAAAGAGAATGTGTGTGGATATATAGAAACATTTAAAAACAGGTTATAAGCTAGGGGTGTAGCTCAGTGGTAGAGTGCTTGCCTAGCATGGGCAAGGCCCTGGATTCAATTCCCAGTACCCACCAATATACACACAAACGTAACAAAAAGAAGTATTTTGCACAATAATTCCTAAAACTAAAATAGAGAGAGAGAGAAAAAAAACTACCACCAAGCCTGGAAGATAAGATGATCCAATAGAATCAGAGGTGGAATGGAATGATCATGGAAAAACTGGGGTGTAAGTGCTACTGTCTTAGCTGGAAGCCCTTCCTCCTTCTGAGCTTCATTCCCACCAACAGGAAAGGACGGTAGTGGCACCCAACTCCTTAGGGTACAGAGCCATGCAGACAAAAGAGGAAATGAAATACAGAAATGTATTTTTTTTAAATATTTTTTTTAGCTGTAGATGGACATAATGTCTTTATTTTATTGCTTTGTATGTGGTGCTGAGGATCGAACCCAGGGCCTCACGCATGCGAGGCAAGCGCTCTACCGCTGAGCTACAATCCCAGCCCCCAGAAATGTATTTTTTAAGTCATAGGTACTGTTTGACTCTCCATGTGACAACTGCTTGTGATGGTTAATTTAAATCAATTTTGCTAGATTAAGGAATACCTAGAAACTGAAAATGCATTATTTTTAGTGCCTCCAGAGGAGAGTGATTTGAGTTGGTGGACTGAATGGAGAAGACCAGCTACAGCCCACACAGAATATGGCAGAGAAAGGGTAATCTCCCTTATCTGAAGTTGGCACACTCTTGTCTCCTGCTCTTAGATACTGGAACTCCAGGCTCTCCGGCCTCTGGACTCCAGGACTCATCAATGGTTCCCCTGGGTTCTCAAGCCTGTAGCCTCAGACTGAGAATTATATCATCAGTTCTAATTCTGAGGCTTTCAGACCGGGACTGAGCCATGCTACTGGCATCCCCAGGCCTCCAGCTTGCAGAAAGTCTTTTACGAGACTTCTTAGCCAACATAATCAAATGAATCAATTCTTCTAATAACTCTCCTCTCATGTATGTATATTATGTTGGTTCTGCCTCTCTGTAGAATCCTGACTAATACATGCACTCATAGGAATAAGAGACAGATTACAACCCAGAGTGTGAGACAAGACAATATACTGGTTCTTCCCAACATGCTCACACCTGACATGAGGTCATGCAGGAAGTCATGAGAAATGCTGGAGGAGCCACAGAGACCACTGGGAGGGCCAGAGGCTGATACTTGAGGAGGAGAGGTACGAGCCAGAAAGGGGTGCCATGGAAAGGGTAATTTTAAACATCATGTATCTGTATAGATAATGTATACAGAGTAATAATCACCCACCTTTGGGCTTTAGCACAGGGTGCCAAAAGAGTGACCACGGCTCATGTGGATCTCTCAACTAGCATTATGATAATTGAGAGGAATATTAAAAAACTTAAGGGTAAGCCAGGCACGGTGGTGCAAGCCTATAATCCCAGCACTTAGGGAGGATTGCGAGTTCAAAGCCAGCCTCAGCAACAGCAAGGCACTAAGCAACTCAGTGAGACCCTGTCTCTACATAAAACACAAAATAGGGCTGGGGATGTGGCTCAGGGTCAAGTGCCCCTGAGTTCAATCTCCAGTACCAAAAAAAAAAAAAACTTAAGGTTAAGGTGTCATAATGTCTTTTTAAAAAAAGTATGTGTAGGGGCTGGGGTCATGGCTCAGTGGTAGAGCACTTGCCTCGCACGCGTGAGGCACTGGGTTCGATCCTCAGCACCACATAAAAAATACATAAATAAATAAAAGTTTGGAAAAAATATTTAAAAAAAAAAAAAAAGTATGTGTAAGCTGGGTATAGCAGTGCTTGCCTCTAATCCCGGCAACCTGGGAGGCTGAGGCAGGTGGATTGCAAGTTCAAAGTCAGCCTCAATAACTTAGCAAGGCCCTAAACAACTTAGTGAGATCCTGTCTCAAAATTAAAAAATAAAAAGGGCTGGATATAGCTCACTGGCAAAGTGCCTCTGGATTCAATCTCCAAATACCCTCTCCCCTCCCTGCAAAAAAAAAGTGTATGTAGCTGGGTACAATGGCACATGCCTGTAATCCCAGCTACCCAGGAGACTGAGGTAGGTAGGATTACAAGTTTGAGGCCAGCCTGGGCAACTTAGCAAGACCCTATCTCAAAATTAAAAGGGCTGGGGCTGGGGTTGTGGCTCAGTGGCAGAGCGCTTGCCTCGCACATGTGAGGCACTGGGTTCGATCCTCAGTACCACATAAAAAATAAGCAAACAAAAAAAAGATACTAAAAAAAAAATTAGAAGGGCTGGGAATATAGCTCAGTGGTAGAATGCTTGCTTAGCTTGCAGAAGGTCTTGGGTTCAAATGTAGGAGGCCTCAGGTTCAATTCCTACTGCCTTAAAAAAGTATGCCTAGCTGGGTGCAGTGGCACCTATAATCCCAGCAGCTCTGGAGGCTGAGACAAGAGGATCATGAGTTCAAAGCCAGCAACAGCAAGGCACTAAGCAACGCAGTGAGACCCTGTCTCTAAAGAAAACACAAAACAGGGCTGGGGATGTGGCTCAGTGGCCAAGTGTCCCTGAGTTCAATACCTGGTACCCAAAAAAAAAAAAAAAAAAAATACCTGGTACCCCCCCAAAAAGTATGCCTATATAAAGACAGAAAAGCAATGTGGCAAAGTGTTAGCTGCTATGTATTCAAACGTCCATCATATTATTCTTTTAACTTTTCCTCAGTTTTCAGATTTTTCCAAAAGAAAATGATGGGGATAGGGATGGAAACCCGAGTAAAATAAAAGGCAAATCTGTTTTACCCCAAGATATTGTACTTGAAACAGAAGATTAATTTTATAAAATACAACATTTTAAGTAAATACAAGCATGATTATCTTAAATAAAGAGAATGTGACCAAGAGATGGGACAGCTGAAAGAACAAACTTTAAGGCTCCTTTTGTGTCACACTTGTTGACTGAGTCTCCACAGCTGGCAGTGGAATGGCTCTGAGGTGAACAGGAGACATTCAGTGTAGGGTGCTTGCCTAGAGCCAGGATCACCTGTATTATTGTCCTTGTAAAAACGGGTGTAGGTGCCTTACCTGAAGTAATCACAGGATGCAGCCAGCAAGATGCGATGGGCTTCAATGTGTCTCCCCTCCACCACCAGGACGACATCGAAGAGGATCCCACTGTCCCGGAGAGCCAGCAGCCCCCGGAGCAGGGCCTGAGAGTGCTGCGTGCTGCGGTAGGTGTTGTTGATGCAGTGTGAGTGGGAGGGCTGTGTGGGCAACTTGCACAGCTGGGTGAATTCCTGCTCCTCGGCCATCCTGACAGCCACACCAACCCTCACCACTGTGGCCTGTCTGCTGGCAAGAGAGGGATAGGGAGTAAGCAGGCAGGTGGAACCCCTGCCATGCGTGAACTGGCCAGCTCTGTTACCTGAGGCACCTGCTGTTCTTCCTGCTCCTGTGCCTCCCTCACTAGGGCCTTCCCTAGATCCCAAGCCTTCTAGTTCCCTGTCTTCTCCCACCTCTGGTCCAACTTTGCCTTCTTCCTGATGACCTGTGTTCCTTCATCCCCAAGGTTCTTCATCTCATTTTGTCTCCTTCAGTACTGCAGTAATACAGAAGGGTTTTAGAAAACCTGGGTAAAAGGTTTCCCAAAACTGGGTGAGCCCCCCTCCACCAAGGACTTATGACATGGTCACCCTGAGCCTCAGGTTCCTCAACTATAAAAGAGAGATAAAAGTACCCACCATGGGGAGCTGGGATTGTGGCTCAGTGGTAGAGCACTTGCCTTGCACATGTGAGGCACTGGGTTCGATCATCAGCACCACATAAAATACATAAATAAAGGTACTGTGTTCATCTACAACTAAAAAAATATTAAAAAAAAAAAAAAAAGTACCCACCATGGGTCTAGGGATGTTAGCTCAATGGTACAGCACTTGCCTGGCATACATGTGTGAGGCCTTGAGCTTGATCCCCAGAACCTCCAAAAGAAGGCAAGGCCTGAGTGGTGGTCTAGAGACCCAAACGTAATGTCCCAACGTTGGAAACCCTCTCCTGGGAGGTGGGGACCAAGATACCATTTCCAGGCCTGAGGTTGTGGCTCACTGGCAGAGCGCTTGCCTCGCATGTGTGAGGCACTGGGTTCAATCCTCAGCACCACATAAAAAATAAGTAAACAAAATAAAGACACTGTGTCCATGTATAACTAAAAAATATTTTTTTAAAAAAAGATACCATTTCCAGGACCTGCCTTCTTTTACCAAGAGTCTAAAAGTCAAGAACAGTAACTTGAAGACGGGTGCGATGGCTCAAGCCTGTAATCCCAGCACTTAGGGAGGCTGAGACAGGAGAATTGCGAGCTCAAAGCCAGCCTCAGCAATGGCAAGGTGCTAAGCAACTCAGTGAGACCCTGTCTCTACATAAAACACAAAATAAGGCTGGGGATGTGGCTCAGTGGTTGAGTGCCCCTGAGTTCAATCCCCAGTACCAAAAAAAAAAAAAAAGAAGAACAGTAACTTGGACTACACATGGAGCATTAGAGATCATCCACAACACATTTAAATTTTGGGTTACCTTCTAATAATTGAGTTGGTATACTCAAAACCTACAAATTGATTTGAATGGGAACCTCAGAATCCCAACCAGGAAAATGAACCTATTGCAAACAACTTTTGCCATACAGACTCTAAAAAACTAGAAATGACTGTGGACAGCCAGCTGCTCCAGACCAAGTGGTCTGCATGGTGAGGTGTGGCAAAGATGCATGGTTTCTAGGCTACAAAATGGCCAATCAGTCACAAGGCCATGAACATTTGCTCTTTCTACCTCAAGTTACCCCACTTCTCCCTCTCCAAATATGTGTCTTCTCCAATTCCCTGCTATATCTTTTTTCCCCCCAGTGCTAGGGATTAAATCCAGGGCCTAACACATGCTAGGCCAGGTCTCTCTCAATGTAGCTACACCCCCAGTTCTCCTACTATGTCTTTAAAAGCAAAAATGAAAAACAGATTCTATAAAAAAACTATCCAAAAAGAGATTTCCTTACTCACTACTGAGGCCTAGGAGCACACACATCCCTGCTACCCAACTCTTCTTCCTCCTCCTAGACTTATATGCTCTGAATGCTCTACTGCCTCCCATCAGACATACTTAATTCTCCAGTCTGCATCCTGAATTTAGGACTTCTGCCCACTCCCAACCCCAACTCACTCCTTCCTCCCACCCTGGACTGGCTCATCTTTCTCACCAAGGCCCCAGATATGGCCAAAGCTGAGGCATATCCTCACTGATTATCTCTGGCTTAGGGGTCTTTCCTGCCTGGAAACTCTGCCCTATAGCAATTCGTTTTCCTGATCTCTTCCTTTCATCTGACACACCCTGTTCTAGCCCACCCACCCTCTTCCCCAGAACTTGCATTCCCAATCATACCCCCAGCTCAGTGCCTAATCCAGCCAGAAGTCCTCTGGTCTGTTTTTGTCACTGGTACAGTTACTGTTTCCATATCGAAACTTCATGATCTCAATAATCTCTCTTTTAAGTCTTATGCCCTATCAGACCCTCAGGTTGATTTTTTTCTCCTTTCTCAGAGAAATACTCTTTTTTTTTTTTTTTGGTACTGGAGATTGAACTCAGGGGCATTCCACCACTGAGCCACATCCCCGGCCCTATTTTGTGTAGAGACAGGGTCTCACTGAGTTGCTTAGTGCCTCACCTTTGCTGAGGCTGGCTTTGAACTAGTGATTCTCCTGTCTCAGCCTTCCTAAGTGCTGGGATTACAGGCCTGTGCCACTGTGTCCAGCTGAGAAATACTCTTTTATTCCTCCATAGCCCCTATTCAGGGTCAGACACAATGATGATGCCTCAACTAGTTTCCCAATCTCTTGCCTCATCCTCCCTAGACTCCTCTGTCCAGGCCACAAGAAGGTACCAAAATGCTGAGTGTACCATCTAACTTTTCAAATGATGGTTCCCTACTGCCTCCCACAATGAGGCTCCCTGTGACCTTCAGGTCTTCCTTCCCTTGCTGGCCACTGGTCCTTAGATCAAAAGAAATACCTGTCATCCTCTAAACACTTTCAGTCTCTCTCCTAGGCCCCTCATAATCCTGTATTGGTTATGGTCTAGCTCAATCACTTGTACCTTTATTACCTTATTGTGAACATGACAAATATGTCCAACCACTGAAATCTGTGTTATCCATCCACCACTAGGAGACTTAGGCTTTTGGAAGGATTTGTCTCACAAGCATCTCTGCCACTTTTATTTTTGTTGTGGGGGTGGGGGTGGAGTGCCAGGGACTGTATTCAGGGGCACTCAACCACTAAGCCATATCCCCAGCCCTATTTTATATTTTATTTAGAGACAAGGTCTCACTGAGTTGCTTAGTGCCTCGCCATTGCTGAGCCTGGCTTTGAACTCTCCATCCTCCTGCCTCAGGCTCCCAACTCACTTACAGGCGTGCACCACTGCACCCAGCTTTCAAGCATCTCAAAGTGCCTATGGACATACTTGCTAACCACAGACTCTGGGCACTTGGCTCCTATTTCCAAACCTTAACTTCCTTATCACCAACATGACCATACATTGAAGAGGCCTCCTACTCAAGGAATGAATATGATGATTGACTTCCTCAATAGACATCAGCATCCCAGATAGGGTTGCCATGGCTTTGAGCACAGCAGCCCATCTTCTCTCTTAGGATACATGCAGCTACTCCCTAAACACCTACTATAAGCTGGGCACAGTGGCACAAGCCTGTAATCCCAGCACTTAGGGAGGCTGAGACAGGAGAATTGCGAGTTCAAAGCCAGCCTCAGCAAGGGCAAGGCGCTAAGCAACTCAGTGAGACCCTGTCTCTACATAAAACACAAAATAGGGCTGGGGATGTGGCTCAGTGGTCAAGTGTCCCTGAGTTCAATCTCCAGTACCAAAAAAAAACATCTACTATAAGAACAAGCATAGTAAAACAGGAAGACTTCCTTGGGCAGGCAAAGTATGTTTATCAAGCACAATTAAAGGAACTCAGCTAGGTGGTGAGTAGAGAGTGAAGACCAATTCCCTGCTATCAAAGAGTACAGCCTGAAGTGCAACAACATTCAAGACCACATATTTAGCAGGGCGCGGTGGCACAAGCCTGTAATCCCGGCACTTAGGAAAGTTGAGACAGGAGAATCGCGAGTTCAAAGCCAGCCTCAGCAACAGTGAGGCGCTAAGCAACTCAGTGAGACTCTGTCTCTACATAAAACAAAAACAGGGCTGGGGATGTGGCTCAGTGGTACAGTGCCCCTGAATTCAATCTCCAGTACCAAAAAAAAAAAAAAAAAAAAAGGACCACATATTTGAAGCAAACACTAGCCATTACCAAAACATCACCTTCAGGAGAACAGGTGTTGGGGCATAGGGATTCAATAGAACCACAGCTAATAGTTAAAATAAGCAAATTAGAATTTAAGATAGTTACCAAAGATTTAAAATCTCAAGGTCATGCAGAAAGAAAACAGCAAATAGCAGAATCAGTATAGTACAACTTGGTTTACAAAAAGTTAAAGACATACAAAATGATACTATCCAATTTTGCCTACAGATAGATAACATGGCATAAAACACTATACACACATAAGAACAAGCCAGGCACAGCGGCACACATCTGTAATCCCAGTGGCTCAGGAGGCTGAGGCAGGAGGCTCTCAAGTTCAAAGCCAGCCTCAGCAACTTAGTGAAACCCTGTCTCTACATAAAACATAAAAAGGGCTGGAAATGTGGCTCAGTGGTTGAGTGTCCCTGGGTTCAATCACCAGTACAAAAAAACAAGAAACATCAAATTCAGGATCAATGTTACCTCCAGGAGGAAAAAAGGGAATGTTTTGCTTCTTAAAGAAAACAAAAACAAGCCAGGCGTGGTGGCTGATGTCTGTAATCTCAGCACTTTGAGAGGCTGAGACAGGAGAATTGCAAGTTCAAAGCCAGCCTTAGCAACAGTAAGGGGCTAAGCAACTTAGCGAGACCCTGTCTCTACATAAAACACAAAATAGGGCTGGGGAGTGGCTCAGTGGTCAAGTGCCCCTGAGTTCAATCTCCAGTCCCCCCCGCAAAAAAAAAAAACACAAAATAGGGCTGGTGATGTGACTCAGTGGTCGAGTACCCCTGAGTTCTCTCCCAGGTACCAAAAAACAAAAACATGTAAGACAAAACAGTAGAATTTGACTAAAATATCATTCCCACTATGTACTTTCCTGTTTGAAAATGTTTTATAGTAAAATTCTGAAATATACTTTTGAATATGTAATACATTAACATGGTTCAAATTCAAAAAGCCCTTCCACCTATGCACCAACCAGATTCCCTCTCAGAGGAAACTACTATTTCACTTTCCTGCGTACCCTTCCAGAAGACATCTGTGGAGTCTCAGGTGAATCTGCAAAACTACAAGATTTCCTTTTCATTAGCTTTTGCATATAATTTCATATACCTCTCAGAGTCCATTGTATGGATAAACATGTTTGGGTTGGTGTTTTTTTTGCAGCACAGGGGATGAAACCCATGGCTTCACATACACTAGGCAAGTGCTCTACCACTGAGCTACATCCTCAATCCCTGCCCCACTGCTCCCTCCGCTTTTGAGACAAGATCTTACTACATTGCTGAAGTTGGCAATCTTCCTGCCTGTCTCTTGAGTAGCTGGGATTACAGACATGTGCCACCATGCTTAGTTAATAAACATGTTTTATTTAACCAATCCTAGTGAAACATCTGGGTTTCCTCCCATTGTTTGCTATTGCAAACAATGAGTCATTTAGATGTGCCATACATGCAGCAGATATCTGAGGAAAATTTCCTAGATACAGAACTGTTAGGTCATTTTATTTTTAGAGTACACTTATCATTTTAGTGAACATTGCCAAATTGTCCTCCATAGAGGTTGTACCAATTTATTCTCCCCACCAGCAAAGAATGAAAACCTGATTCAGGCCACTGTCTAGCTTACCAAGAGTGTTTCTTTTACATCTTTGCTGATTTAAATTTTTTAAAAAAGCAGTTCTGGGGCCTGGGATTATAGCTCCGTGGTACAAGCGCTTGCCTTGCATGCATGAGGCACTGGGTTCAAGCTTCAGCACCACATAAAAATAAATAAAAATATTTTTTTAAAAAAAGCAATTCTGACTATAACCACATTTCTGTAATTGGTAGTATTTTTTAAAGTAAAGAATTAGGTGGAGCCAGGCATGGTGGTACATTCCTGTAATTCCAGCTCAGAAGGCTGTGGTAGGTGGACCACAAGTTCAAAGGCAGCCTCAGTAATTTAGCAAGACCCTGTTTCAAAATAAAAAAAAGGGCTGGGGATGTGGCTCAGAGGTTAAGTAACCCTGGGTTCAATCTCTGGTACAAAAAAAATTAGATGGAAATGTGACACATTCTTTGTTAATCATTTCTGATGTTTTTCTGTAATAAATGTTCTTGGAGATGGGTGTGGTGGTGCATGCTTATAATCACAGCTACTGGGGAGACAGAGGTGGGAGGACCGCAGGTTAGAAGCCGCCTGAGCAACTTGGCCAGACCCTGTCTAAATACAAAATGTGTGTCTGTCTGTCTGTCTGTCTGTCCTGAGGATGGAACTCTGTGATAGAGCTCTGGCCTACATGTCTGAAGCCCCAGGTTCAAAGTGGTGAGGGGACTCCTGGGAACTCAATCACTGGCATCAATCTCACCCTTTCCATTTGACAGAGGTTTACCCTATCCTGAATATCTCCACTAGCCCTCTCCTCACCCCACTCCCATAACATCACCAATTCTAATCATCCCAGGCAAGGTTCCTCAATTTCATGCTGTTCAAAGTTTTAGGGTGAAGTAGAGAGGAACTAGAAAGTCCCAAACAGGTACAAAATGAAGGACATAGAATTTAGGGATGAGACAGCCAAAACCATTTTAGAGGAATTTTCAACCCAATTCCAAACACCATTTACTGAGTAGACATCCTCAGTCTTCCGTACAGTCCCCAAACAAGTAGTGTCTGCCCTCAAGGAACCCCTTGGCAATACGAAGAAAATCTGCAACAAAGGCAAAGCGGACAGATTGCAAACAACAGGGAAAGGAGTAGGTTCTAATTTCTTAGAGGCAAAGCTTTCAAACGGGTATCCACTTGTGCTCCGGAATGAGTTTCCCAGAGTGATGACTTGGAGCATCTCAGTGCTCAAGGCCCAGCCTCATAGAGAAGGCCCAGCCTCATAGAGAAGGCCCTGAGCTAGGGAGTCCCTTGGGAGGAGCCCGGGGCAAAAGTGGTGGCGTTCCCGCTGCGCAGGCTCAGGTCCTTACTGTACACCGCCCCCGCCCACACACACACACACACACTTACACACCACTATCTAAAATAGTCAGACCTGGAGAGTTTGCATAGAGCGCTATCTCCGGCTTCTCAGGAAATCCCGCGAGTTGGCGAAGGATGGGCACCCACGCTGCAGCCCCTGCCCCCCATCCCCGACGCGCGGCTGAGGAAACTGAGGCCTGACAAACCTAGGTCACACCAGGTGGCATTGGCTGGGCCCGGACCTGCCCGCCTGTTCCAAGTCTAGCTCCGTGCAGCGCCGAGGGTCGCTGCTGAGGAAGGCCACATTCAGACTCGCTGTGGGCGACAGGGCTGGCCAGCAGATTAGGAGGCCACACGGCCTGCAGCCCCACGGAGGCCCCAACCCTCAGCTAGCAAAGAGCCCGCTCTCAATCTCTTGGCGCCCGGGGGTCCCGCCCGCCGCGCCCCCGCCACGTCAGGCCGCAGGCTCGCCTCAGGCCGCAGCCTCGGCGCCTCTGGCCGCGCCCGTCCTCACATTCCCACGCCGTTCGCTCGACCCTGCCCTGCGCGGGTAGCCCATAGCCCGCGCCCCCCGCAGCCTTCCCACACGGCCCTCACTGCCCGCGCGGCCCACGCCTCGCAGCTGACCTGGAGCCGCCGCAAGCTGAGGCCGCACTCGCCGGAGGCGGGAGGCGAGGCGGGGCCTCGACCGTCACGTGGGTCCTCCGCGCAGGCGCAGTGCGGTGCGGACGGAGGCCTGGGGGCGTCGGCTGAGGCGGGGGAGTTACTCCGCAGCTAGCTGCCGGAAGAGGGTGCCGAAGAGGGTGCCGAAGAGGGTCACACTGCAGCCGGAATTCCTCCCTGTTTTTCTTCTTTTTTTCTGCAACTGCGGAGGTAGCTTCAGCTGCTGACACTGCTTTTGGCACTTGGTGGAGTGGAACGAGTGAATGAAGGAACAAATGCCTATTGGCGAGGGTCACGCGGTGTAAAACCATTTCCTCCTCTCTTCCCTCTCTTCCTCCCTCCCTCCCTAGCCCTCCTCCACCCACTCTGTCTCCTTCACTCCCTCTGTCCCTCATGTGCATCTATCATTACCTCCTTCACTTACCTTATCCCTTCCTCCCTCCCTCACTGATTCACTCATTCTCTCCTTCATTCTTTCATTTTCCTCACTTATTTCTCCCTTCTTTCACTCATTCCATCCTTCACTCGGTCGTTCCCTTCCTCATTTCCTCCCGCTCTTTCTGTCTCCCTCCCTTCTTCCTTCCCTCCCTCATTCTCGCCTTCCCTCACTCATACACACACACACACACGCACGCACAGAGAATGATGTCTCGCTATGCTGCCCAGTTGCCCAGGCTGGTCTGGTACTCCTGGGCTAAAGCGATGCTCCTACCTCAGCCTCCGGAGTAGCTAGCTGGGACTACGGGCTCAGGCCACCGAACGCCAGCTCACTTCTCTTAAAGTACATAAGGCCTCTGAAGGTCGCACGCCCCCTGCCGGGTGTGGGGAAAATAGACAAAGCCAGTTTGAACAGGTGTTGATTTTGTTTTGTAAGATTCTGGAGTAAATGCTGTTCTCAATACTGAAGCCTGTCTCCAACCATCCAGAGGAGCCTGTTGGCATTGATTTTTCCTTCTTTTTTAAGGTAATATAATTCTGTATTGGAGATGAATATATTTCATCTGCTTTTGCAATAAAAACAAAAAGGGTATCTACCTGGGCATAATGGTGCACATCTGTAATCCGAGTGCAAGTTTGAGACCAGCCAGGGCAACCCAGCAAAACCAGTTTCAGGAGGTTCAGTTCACGTTTGACTGACTTCGATACTCTGGGCCCAAGCTAAAGCAGAAGCGAATGGTGGAGGAGTGCTGTTTTGCTTATGATGGCTGGAAACAGAGAGTGGCATTTTTCTTTGCCTCCCTTTCAAGAGGATCCCAGTCTCTCAGTTTGTCTGGCAATGTCCAAGGTTAGAGCTACCGACCTTTGTCATAGATGTGGCCAGGTTGGATGTCCTGCATTGTGGTTCTGAAAGGGTCTATGATGAGGAGGGTGAGCATCGCAGAGGAAGATGTGGGTAGTGATGGGTCATGATTAAAAAGACAGATGAAGGGGAATATGAAGGAGGAAGAAAAGAAAGAAACAGTGTGCTACCTGAGCCCAAAGAGCTGCCTGAGGGTTCAGACAAGGGTCCAGAGAGCAGAGGTGCCCAAACTGAGCCGGCTTTCTTTCAGGAAGGCTTTTTGAAGGATATGGCCCCCAGCCATGTAACAAGAGGAATTTGGGGAAAGCAGGAAAGCACTCCAGGAAGGAGACAGTGTTAGCAAAGGTGGGGAGGTAAGATCCAGCAATGTATTTGGGAGATTGGCAGGATTTTCTCAGCCTGAAGGGAAGGTTGGAGACGAGATCCTGCCCTCCAGAGGCTGGACATGACCCAAAAGACATCCAGGGCAGACAGATACCAAGGTGGGTGAACTGGAGAACAAGAGGCCAGGGCTGAGCAGGGAGGCAGTGATGAGGCTGACTTCAGGAAATCGGGGAGTGGTAATAAAGAGCACAGCTGGGGGGCTGAGGGTGTAGCTCAGTGGTAGAGCACTTGCCTAGCATGCGTGAGGCACTGGGTTCGATCCTCAGCACCACATATGAATAATGAATAAAATAAAGATCCATCAACGACTAAAAAAATTAAAAAAAAAAAAAAAAAAAGCACAGCTGGCTGGAAACCTGGTGCTATGGTTTGGGTATAATTTGAATGTACCCCAAAGTTCTTTATGTAAAGGTTTGGATCCCTGGGAATAGTACTGGGAGATGCTATGGTTCTTTAAGATATGGAACCTAGTATGAGATCCTTAGGTCAGTGGGGGCATGCCTTCAAAAACCCTGGTCTCAATCTCTCCCTGCTTTGTGGCTGAAGATATGATCCCTTGCTCTGACTTGTACTCCTACCATTGCCTTCTGGCATCCTTAACAGAAACCCAAATCAACAGATTCACACATCTTGGACTTGAACCCAAATAAGTCATTTCTCTTTATTAATTTGGTTGCCTCAAGTATTTAATTGTAGTGAAACAAAGCTGAATAATACAACTGGAAAGGAGGCAGTTTCCACAGTATAGGTAAGGTGAAGAAATGAGCCCAGGAGATGGCCAGGAACATTGGATCTATCCTGGCCACAGGGAAGCTAGAGCAAGGGTGGGTTCTGAGAAAGATGAGAGAGCATGACCAATGGTGTGAGGAAACTGTAGGCACCCTGCTAAGGACCTTCTAGGATGAAGGGGCTATTAGACTAAAGGAGAAATCATTGGCATATCATGTATCACAACTGGAGGTGGTGCATCCAGCCAGAACAAGTACTGGGAAAAGACTGGCTGCAAGAAGCTGTGGTACATGCCTATAATCCCAGCTACTGTGGAGGCTAAGGCAGAAGAATCACAAGTTGGAGACCAGCCTGGGCAACTTATCGAGACCTTCTCTCAAAAAAAAACAAGAGGAAGGGAGGCAGGAACAGTAGTTTCAGTAGTAGAAAGCTTGCCTAGCATATATGGTTCATACATTGGCTCTAGGTTCAATCCCCAGCACTAAAAAAAAAAAGAGGAAGAACTACTGAGGCATAGGCATAGCAGTGGTCTGGGCATGGGGGCACCCTAAAAGGAAGAACAGAGGGAACAGAAGAAAAGTGATTTCAAAGATCCTGTGGAGGCTGGAGGTGTAATTCAGTGGTAGAGCACTTCCCTAGCAAGCAGAAGACCCTGGGTTCAATCCCAAGCACGGTGGAGAGATGAAGAAGGAAAGACCCAAAGGGACCAGATGTAAAAGTAGACCCAGAGAAGACAGAAGCAGCCCTGGAGCTGCAATAGGGAGGCTGATGTGTGGTATGAATGTTAGTGTGTTCCCAAAGTTTGTATTTTGGAACTTAATCTCCAATATGACAGTTTTAAGAAGTGAGGCCTTGCTGGACACATGCCTGTAATCTCAGCAACTTGGGAGACTGAGGCATGAGTATCACAAGTTTGAGGCTAGCCCCAGCAACTTAGGAAGGCCATAAGCAACTTAGTAAGACCCTGTCTCAGAAAGGGCTTGGAGATACAACTCAGTGGTAAAGTACGCCTCGGTTCAAATCCCCACTACCAAAAAAAGAGTGGAGGTCTTTATGAAGTGATAAGGTCACGAATATAGAACTCCCACAAATAAGCCGGGCGCGGTGGCGCAAGCCTGTAATCCCAGCACTTAGGGAGGCTGAGACAGGAGAATTGCGAATTCAAAGCCAGCCTCAGCAATGGCGAGGTGCTAAGCAACTCAGTGAGACCCTGTCTCTACATAAAACACAAAATAGGTCTGGGGATGTGGCTCAGTAGTTGAGTGCCCCTGAGTTCAATCTCCAGTACCGAAAAAAAAAAAAAAAAGAACTCCCACAAATGAAATTAGCACCATTTTAAAAGGTATGAGGGAGCTCAGTCACCCCTTTCACCATGTGTGGACACTCGAGAGGTGTTATCTTTGAGGCGGAATGAGCTCTCACCAACACTGAACCTACTGGCACTTCATCTTGGATTTTCCAGCTTTCAGAACTGTGAGAAATAAATTTCAATCATTTAATGAATTACCTAGTTTGTGATGTTTTGTTATAGAAGCACAAATAGACTGAGATAGAAATTGGACCAAGAAGTGAAATGCTGTTCTAAAAAACACCTAAAATTGTAAAAGCAATTTTGGATGTAGGTAATGGCCAGAGGCTAGAAGAGTTTGGAAGTGAATGTTAGAAAAAAGCCTGTATTGCAATAAACTGAGCATTAAGGGCAATAATTCCTTATAAGATCAAGGTTCTTTTTTTTTTTTTAAATGATATGCTATTTTTTTTATATATCTTTATTTATTTTATGTGGTGCTGAGGATCGAACCCAGTGCCTCACGTATGCAAGGCAAGCGCTCGACCGCTAAGCCATAACCCCAGCCCCCAAGGTTCCTTTTTTTTTAACTTTAATTAATTTATTTATTTATTCTAATTGGGTATATATGACATCAGGAAACTTATTTTGAGATGAGGTTTCATTTTGTTGCCTGGGCTAGCCTTAAAACTCTTAGATTCAAACAATTCTGCCTCAGCCTCCCAAGTAGCTAGGACTACATGTGTGCTCTACCATACCCAGGGAGGGATGATTCTTGTAATGGCCCTGAAAGAAGGGAAGAAAAAAAACTGTAGGAAAAACCTCAGTTTTCTTAGAGAAATTGGTAAAAATATGGATAATAAAGCCATTCTGATGAAGTCTCAGATGGAACTGAGGAACATGTTATTGGAAACTGAAATACAGGTCATCTTTCTTATAAAGTGGCAAAGAATTGAATTACATTTGTGTCCTAGTGTTTCGTGGGAGGAGGAATTAATGAGCAATGAAATAGCATGTTTGGTAGAAATTTTTCAGCAAAATGTTGAAGGTGTAGCATGGTCTCCCTTGAGCACTTATAGTAAAATGTGAGAAGACAGAAATGATTAAGAACAGAATTTATAATCAAAAAAGAAGCAAAATGTAAAGATTTGGAAAATTAGGCTGGGGTGTAACTCAGTGTAGAATGCTTACTTAGTTTGTGTGAGGCCTTAGATTTGATCCCCAGTGCCACAAAAATAATTAAAAAAAAAAAAAAAGATTTATGGGCTGGGGCTGTAGCTCAGTGGTACAGTGCTGGCCTTGCATGTGTGAGGCACTGGGTTTGATCCTCAGCACCACATAAAAATAAATAAATATATATATATATTTTTTTAAAGATTTCAGAAATTCTCAGTCTTGCCATGTTGTAAAGAATGAAATATACATATCTGGGAAAGAACTCCAAGGGTATGGCCAAACAATCTTATGATAAAGAGATCAGTGTGGAACCATAGAAACCAGGTGCTATTCATCAGGACAGGGGAAAAATGACCCCAAAGGCATTTTGGAAATTATCAATGCTGCCTTCAGCATCACAAGCCCAGAATGTCAAGGCCTCAGAAATAGAAAGATGTCAAAAGAGGAACCTTACCCACCTATGAGGCCTCAATTGGCTTCTCAATTTCTGCCGTAACACTCCTTGCCTGTCCCAAGTGTGGTACAGGTTTGTGCCCTTTGAAGAGCACAAATAGTAAATTTTGTTCACATGGTGCCATCTCCACCACAACCCAGAGTGCATAAACTGTGAGGTGAAGCTACCTCCATGTAGATTTCAAAGGATACCTAGAAAAGCCTCAAGGACCAGATAGAGAACTACCACAGGGACAGGGATACTGTAGAAAGTCCCTACTATGGCCTTACCCAACATTGCCATGGTATAGGGGTCACTGTAGAAAGTCCCTACCTAGGGCAGTGCCTGACAGAGCCATGGGGCAGGACTGCTCCTGAGACTGCAGACCAGTGGAGCTTACCAGCAGGCAGTTCCAATATTGTGACTCCAGTGAACAAGAGCTGCTGCCTGGGCTATACCCGGTAAAGCCATGAGGACAAGACCACAGAGCCTTAGGGACTTAAACCCTGCTCCAGTGTTTCTAGAAAATGGGATGTGGAATCAAAGATTTTTTTTTTTAAATACCTTTACTTATTTATTTTTATGTGGTGCTGAGGATTGAACCCAGAGCCTCACACATGCCAGGCAAGTGCTCTACCACTAAGCCACAGCCTCAGCCCAAGAAGATTATTCTTGAGACTTAAGATTTAATGTTGTTAGACTGGAGGTGTAACTCTGTGGTAGAGCATATGTTTAGCATACATAAGGCCCTGGGTTCAGTCCCTAACAGCAAGAAAAAGGAAGATGGGGAGAGGATTTCATGTTGTTTACTTTGTTGGGTTTTAGACTTTCTTGGGACCTATTTATTTTTTCTAATTTCTCCCTTTTGGCTAACCTATCCTATCACTATGCCACTATCATATTTTGGAAGTACATACTTTGATCCAACAGATTTGCAGATAGAGAGCAGTTTGCCTCAGGAGGACTCATACTTGATTCTCACCTTTTTTATTTTTTTGGTGCTGGGGATTGAACTCGAGTACCACTGAGCCACATCCCCAGCCCTCTTTTGTGTTTTATGTAGAGACAGGGTCTCACTGAATTGCTTAGCGCCTCGCTGTGCTGAGACTAGCTTTCAACTTGCGATTCTCCTATCTTAGCCTCCCAAAGTGCTGGGGTTACAGGCGTGTGCCACCGTGCCCGGCTGAGTCTCAACTTTATCTATCTGATTTAGGCTTGATTTTAGACATTTTAGAGTTGATGCAGGGAAAAGTGAAGACTTTGGGGGCTGTTGGGATAGAATGAATGCATTTTGCATGTTAAAACAACATGAATTTGGGCTGGGATTGTAGCTCAGCGGTAGAGCACTTGCCTCACATGCGTGAGGCCCTGGGTTCGATCCTCAACACCACATACAAGGCAATAAAATAAAGACATTGTGTCCATCTACAATTAAAAAATATTTTTAAAAAAAAACACGAATTTGGGGAGCTAGGGGCAGAATGCTATAATCTAAATGTTGTTGTCCCCCTACTATAGTTTGGATCTTAAATGTCTCACAGGCCCATGTGTTAAAGGCTTAGTCCCCAGTCTGGTGATCTTAGAAGGTGGTAGAACCTTTAAGAATTAGAGCCTAGTTGGAGAAAGTTAGGTAATTGGGGGCATGACCTTGAAGGGGATTGTGGAACCCTGGCCTTTTTATCTCTCTCTTTGTTTCTCATCTGCCATGAGGTGAAGAGACCTCCTCTTCTATACACTCCTTCCATGATGTATTGTGCTGCAATAGGCCCAGATAAGTAGGGCTTAATGACCATGGACTGAAACCTCTGAAACCTTAAGCCAGAATAAACCTTTCCTCTGTGTAAGTTGGTTATCTCAGACATTTTGTCACAATAATAACTAATACATACACCAAATTTATATATTGGAATTGTAATAAAGAAGTGGAACACTTAGAAGGGGATTAAATCATAAGGGTGGGGCCCTCACAAATGGAATTAGTACCCTTTGTTGTTTTGGGTTTTTTTTAATATTTATTTTTTAGTTGTAGGTGGACACAATATCTTTATTTTATTTTTATGTGGTGCTGAGGATCGAACCCAGTGCCGCCCTCGTGCTAGGCGAGCACACTACCACTGCACCATAACCCCAGCCCCGGATTAGTACCCTTTAAAAGAGACATGAGAGAGCTAGTCACTCCTTCTGCCATTTGAGAAAGCCATGAGAGGTGCCATTTTTGAGGCAAAGCCAGCCCACGTTAGACTCTAAATCTGCTGCCACCTTGATCTTGGACTTCTCAGGCTTCAGAACTGGGAGAAATATATTTCTGTTGTTTATAAATTACCCAGTCTACGGTATTTTTTATAGCAGTAGAAATGGACTTAGATGGAAGCCTTTGGTGGTATTCACAGAAGTCCTTCCCTCAGAGTGACAGGAGTTGGCATACAGTTACTGAGGTGAGGACAGGAGACAGGCCTTGATCCGTGATTACAGGGACAGGCCTTGATTCTGAGATGAGAACAGATGGGACCATAGTTTGAAGGAAGAGAGTAAAGGCGGTGTCTTCATGGTGGAGTAAGGAGCTGGTAGATGGAGAGAAAGTGAGGATGAGGGAGGTGTAAGCAAGTAGAGTAAGGTGGGGAGCTGGTCAGGATTGGGGGGAGAGAACCCACCCCTGTCATCTCTGAGCTCAAGGGACCACCTCAAAATACATTCCAGAGCAGGTCAGTAGCTCACACATGGGAAAGCTCTATAGAAGGGGAGTGGCAGGATAGGAGGAGGTCTTGAAATCCATATGTCCCAGAGTGCTAGGTATGGTGGCACATACCTTTAATCCCAGCTACTTAGGAGGCTGAGGCAGGAGGGTCACAAATTTGAGGCCAGCCTTGGCAATTGAGTGAGACCCTGTCTCAAAAATAAAAAAGTGGGCTAGGGATATAGCTCAGTTGATAGAGTGCCTGCCTCTCATGCACAAGGCCGTGGATTCAATCCCTAGCACCACAAAAAACAAAACAAAAAATTCTGGGGATGTAATTCAGTGGCAAAGGGCTCCTGGTTCAATCCCCAGTACAAATGAAAAATGAAGAGGAAGAGGGGGAGGAGAAGGGAGGGAGGGAGAGGGAAGAGGAGGGCGAAAGAAAAAAATTCACAGTATCCAGGATATTCAGGTGACTACCTATCATGAATATGTTTGCTTCCTGGGAGAGTGTCTTAGTCAATTTTGTGCTGCTATAACAGAATAATACCATAGTCTGAGTAATTTATAATGAACTGAAATTTATTTGGCTCATTATTCTGGAAGCTAGAAAATCTAAGATCAAGGGCCTGCATTTACATGGTAGAATATATCACATGTGTGAGAGAGCATTAGGGGGCCAAACTCACTTTTATAACAAACCCACTACCACAATAATGACATTAATCAATTCATGAGAGCAAAGCCCTTATGACCTACTCACTTCTTAAAGGTTCCACCTCTCAACACTTTTGCATTGGGGATTAAGTTTCCAACACAAGAACTTTGAGGAACATATTCAAACAACAGTAGCAGAGAGCCTCCATTCCTTGAGGACAAGACCCTCATCTGTTCCTTCATGGCTGTACCTCTAATGCCTAGAATATGGTCTGGAACTTGATGGGGTATAGGAAATGCTACCCCAAATATGCCCCCTTTGTATATTTTAAGATGAAGGACATTGAGAAAACCACAGAAACAAATTTTCTCTGATCATCTTCTATCTCCTCTCCAGAGGACACTCAAGTGAAGGTGTCCTGACCTACACCTGGAAGAAAGGAATGTTAGGAAGCTGGGAAGAATCTGATTTAAAAAGCCAATTTTATGGGGCTGGGACATGCATGAGGCACTGGGTTCGATCCTCAGCACCACATAAAAATAAATAAAGATATTGTGTCCATCTACAACTAAAAAAATTTTTTTTAAATAAAAATAAAAAGGCAATTTTATAAGGATGTCAGGCATATGTTGGCATAGTGTTTGCTGTGCAGGGGATGTGATTCAGGTTCTCATGTATGCTAGACAAGCACCCTACCACTGAGCTACATCTCCACCTACATATCCAAGTTAATTTGATTAATTTTAATCAAATTAAAAATTTTATTTTTGAGACAAGGTCTAAGTTGTCCAGGCTAGCCCCTCTAAACTTGAGATCCAACTGCCTTCACCTCCTATTGCTGGGATTATAGGTATGGACCACTGCACCTGACTTTTTAAAAATTTTAAATTGCTCAGGCTGGCCTTGAGTTTGTAATCCTCCTGCCTCAGCCTACCACATAGTCAGGATTACAGGTGTATGCTATCATAGCCAGCTAGAGCTAGCATAGATTTTGCTAAGGATAATTATGGGTATTTCATTGGTTTGTTTGGAAAACTTAAAATCTCCCCAAATGGGCCCGTCTAAGACCTCTATGTGCTTCTGCCCCTCCTTCATCCTTTTGAACACTTTTAATCTTCCATTTGGTTCCCAGATTCTTTTTCTAAAATATTTTAATTGTTGATGGACCTTTATTTTATTCATTTATTTATATGCAGTACTGAGATTCAAACCCAGTGCTTCACACATGCTAGGCAAGCACTCTACCACTGAGCCACAATCCCAGCCCCAGATTCTTTTGCTATGTTCCTGCATCAAGCCCCTACCTCTTCCATCCCTCTGCCCTTGGCAGAATTTTTTCACCAGCAGTCTCTTAAACTTTAGGGCCTCCTACTTTCAGGGAACTCAAATTCCTCCAAAAGTAACCACCTAAGTCTAAAAAGGGGAAAAAGAACTATTTGAAAATTGGGCAAATGAAAAATCTTAAAAAGTCTCTTTTTTACCAATATTAGTAAAAAGCTTTAGGCATGTGAACATGTAACTTTGTCACATTTTTATCAGAAACACTGTATAGATAATAATGTAAATAGTTCTCTGGGTAGTGCACCACGTGGGTGGCACACTTTCACTTGGCTGTGATGCATACCACTTTCTGCTAGCTGGGACACTAGTCTTGTTTTCCATACTTGAGTCAATAAATAAGAGGGGAATATTCCTAGTCTTGTATTTGTATACACAACCAGGGTAACTCCACATCATGTATTCCCATAAGACTGGGACCTAATAGAATAAGTTATATTTCATGTATGTGTATTCTGCCAAAATACATTGTACTGTCATATATAACTAAATTTTTTTTAAAAAAGAAGGGAATAGCTGGGCATGGTGCCATGTGCCTATCTATAGTCTTAGCTCACTGGGAGGCTAAGGCCAGAGGATAACTTGAGCCTAGAATTCAAGGCCAGCCCAGGCAACACAGGGAGACCACATTTTAATAATAATGATATTATTATTGGGTACTGGGGATTGAACTCAGAGGCACTCTACCACTGAACTACATCTTCAGTCCCTTTTATTTTTTATTTTGTGTCAGGGACTTGCTGTGTTGCCCAAGCTGACCTGGAAATTGTGATCCTCCTGCTTTAGCCTCCAAAACTCCTGAGATTACAGGCACCATGCCTGATGGGAGACCCCATCTCAAGAAGTAATAAATAAGTAAGTAAAGACAAAGGAAAGTCTCAAAATTGAGGATACCACCACCATACTAAGTCCAGTGACTCCCCTGGGGACAGACTGAGGATTGGCAGGCTACTCATCTCTCGGTCCTGGGACCCATCTCTGGTGGTAGGATTAGATCAGGCTCCACATCTCCAGATCCAAGGGTTTCTTCCCTCACGATTCTACCTATCATGGATGGCTCTCATAAATGAGGCAAAAATTTCCCCAGAACTGATATTATGAACATTTTACTTTTTCTTTCTTTCTTTCTTTCTTTCTTTCTTTCTTTCTTTCTTTCTTTCTTTCTTTCTTTCTTTCTTTCTTTCTTTCTTTCTTCTTTCTTTCTCTCTCTCTCTTTCTTTCTTTCTTTTCTTCTCTTTCTTCCCTTTCTTTCCCTTCCCTCCCTCCCTCCTTTCCTTCCTTTCTTCTTTCCTTCCTTTCTTTCTTTGTGACGCTGGGGAATTGAACCCAGGGCCTCCCTAAGGAAGTGCTCTACCTCTGAGCTACACCCATAGCCCATGTACTTTATTATTTTTACAGTACTGGGGATTGAATGCAGGGACTCTCTACCACTGAGCTATATCCCCAACCCTTTTTATTTTGAGATTGGGTCTTACTAAGTTGCTGAAGCTGGCTTCAAACTTATAATCCTTGTGACTCAGACTCTCTTTTTTTGTATCCCCAAATTCCTGTCTTGAGGGGACCCAAATTTCACATTCCCAGGCAGCAGCTTGAGATGCACATAAGTCCTACTTCCTTAATGATCTCTAGTCTTCATTTTGAAAAGCTCTTTTAATGTTGTTTTCATTGTGTTTTTCCCTTTATTTTCATACCAGCTATAAGTAAGCTACCTTGGAAGTAGATTCTCTAGCTCAGCAAAGACTTCTGATGACTATAGACCATCTATCTAGAATTTCACAAGAATCTCTGAGCCACAACCAACCAGCTAAACCTCACCTGAATCCTGGAGCCATAGTAACTTTGAAAGATAAAAAATATTATTATTTTAGGTTGCTTAGCTGCAGTACAATTTATTATGCAGGAAATTTAGATAACCAATAGAGAGCTGGATATGGTGGTACTCACCTGTAGTCTTAGCTACTTGAAGCCTGAGGTGTTAGAATCACTTGAGCCCAGGAGTTTGAGACAAGCCTGGGCAACATACCAAGACATTGTATGACAAGAAGAAAACAAAACAAAACTAATTCAGAGTACATTTGGCAGTAGCAATATTTAAATAAAATAAATGTCCATCAACAACTAAAAAATATATTTTTTTAAAAAGTTCCATTTTCAGTGGGATGCAGTAGCTCATGTCTGTAATCCCAGAAACTTGGGAGGCTGAGGCAGGAGGAGTGCAGGTTAAAGGCCATACTCAGCAATTTAGTGAGACCCTCATCAACTCAACAAGACCTTGCCTCAAAATAAAAAATAAAAAGAGCTGGGTGCAGTGGTGCAAGCCTGTAATCCCAGCACTTAGGGAGGCTGAGACAGGAGAATCACGAGTTCAAAGCCAGCCTCAGCAATGGCGAGGCGCTAAGCAACTCAGTGAGACCCTGTCTCTACATAAAACACAAAAATAGGGATAGGGATGTGGCTCAGTGGGCGAGTGCCCCTGAGTTCAATCTCCAATACCAAAAAAAAATTTTTTTAACAAAAAAATAAATAAATAAAAAGGACTAGGTGTATAGTTCAGTGAAAACGTACCCCTGGGTTCAGTCCCCAGTACTAAAAAAAAAAAAAAAAATCCATCTTCAAAATTCCTGAAAATTAGAATTAGCAGAAATTTTAATGGAAAAGAAGCAAAGCAGGAAATACACATATGCAGATTTAGTTATCTTGCATTAGACAGGCCTGAGTAGGAAGTCTCAATCTCTGCTTTCCCACTTCTTTGGCACCTGTCAGGGTGGAGTCTGGTTGCAGCCCTTTATCTTCCTTCTCAGCAGGAAAAATTTGTCTTAATAGGGTGGGGGAGGGGACAGCAAATTCAGTATGCTTCACAAGGTTACTGTAAATTGACCTTCAGCAAAGGCTCTGGGGTAGAATTAGCCACAAACTATTAAGTCACAAAGACAAATTGCAAAAAGATACACCATACTGTTTATGTAACCCAAAGTTTGAGGACCAAGGACTACAGCCTTCTTCAGGCATCAGCTCACAGTCTCCATTGAGATAAAGTATCACTATGCCATGTTCAGCAAACAGGATTTGACTATTGGGGAAGAGGAGTTTGCAAGTTACTATATTGTTTCTTTCAGGAACCTCCTAAGAATCCTGAACAATAGCTATTCAACTAGCCCTCTTGAGAGGAAACAGTTCTATCTCAGAGCAACAGTTGACCTAACTGGAATTCTTCAGGGCTGGCTTATTCTTCAGGGTTACTTTAATTTTGTTTCTCCAGATCTGGGGATGGAATCCAGAGCCTCATGCAAATTCCCTGAGCTAAACCTATAGAACTTCAGGGCTGCTTTCAAATTCTCCTCTATGGGTGTCCATCACACCTGAACCCAGGAACTCTGCCCAAATTTCTCAGGCTCAGAAATTGAAATAGCTGTCAAAATCTATAAACACCGGGCTGGGATTGTAGCTCAGTGGTAGAGCACTTGCCTTGCATGTGTGAAGCACTGGGTTCAATTCTCAGTACCACATAAAAATAAATAAGTAAAACAAAGATATTGTGTCCATCTACAACTAAAAAAATATTTTTAAAAAAATCTATAAACATCCTTTCTTTGACCTCCTCTTCCTCCTGGATAATTTTATTACTGCTTGGGAAAAGGGGTGGTTATTCTACTCTCTGTGAGAAATAGAAAGTCTAGTGGTCCATTTTCAGAATATAGTATTTAGCTTTATATTTTATTTTGGTACTGGAGATTGAACTCAGGGGCACTCGACCATTGAGCCACATCCCCAGACCTATTTTGTGTTTTATGTAGAGACAGGGTCTCACTGAGTTGCTTAGCGCCTCGCCATTGCTAAGGGTGGCTTTGAATTTGCGATTCTCCTGTCTCAGCCTAAGTGCTGAGATTACAGGCTTGTGCCACCGGGCTGGCTTAGTATTTAGCTTTAGATGTACAATTACTTGGGGTGTAAGAAAAATAGCAGACGGTGAGATGACAAAACCAGACCCAGTTGTAAAATGAAATTACAAGAACATTGTCTTGAGAAAGAACTGCCTGTGGAAAGAGTTAGTTCCTCTTTCCTTCAGGATACCCAATTAACCATGGGTCCCTACTTTTTGGATTGTAAATAACTATCTCTAAGAGTCTGACTCCACTCTTTTGAAATATAAACACCCCTGTGGGAGGCTTTCAGGCACAAACTAGAGATTTATGGGATGCCTGTGAAAAGAGCCAGTTTCTCTTATCATTTCTTGCTTCTGTAAACACACTTTCCACTAGAAACCCCAGCCACAAGGCCTTCAGTCACATAGATTAGAAATTTTATGATACCAGAAAGCCTATAAATGTTGTGAGAAACTGTGGATCAGGGCTCAGAATTTGGAGCAGAGACTTCTCTGGGCCTGGTGGCACAATAAACTTTAGTTCTCCTACTCTCTGAGTGCAGCTTGGTGCTTCCCTGGTCTGCTTCCCACAACAAAGGGAAGAGCAGAATTAAAAGTTAAAAGCAGTTAACACCAGACTATGACAAATTCACAGCTTCTTGACAAATAGGAGGTGAGGGGAAAGGGGCTAGAATAACTGTGAGAAACATACTCAACTCTCCAAACCCAAAGAATGGACTAAGAGGGCTGGGGATGTGGGTCAGTGGTAGAGCGCTTGCCTGGCATGTGTAAGGCACTGGGTTCAATTCTCAGCACCACATAAAAATAAATAAAAATAAAACAAAGGTGTACATCTACAACTAAAAAAAATTAAAAAACAAAGGATGGACTAAGAGACATAAGGTATAGAAAAAAAACAAGCTTTACTGACAATCTTGAAAGATCAAGTGTCTGAGGTAAGCAGGCACTTACCAGAGTGGGTACACACCCAGAGTGGGTAAAATCGGTATTTTATTCCCTAGTGCACAAGGTCTTTCCCCCAGTTCCTCATTGAGTACTATGGTGTGCACAATCTTCCCAAATATTACCTAGATTTTATTGTCTCCTGTTGGATTATTTAAAGAAATATACCATTAGTTGTTCCCACCTCCCTTTGTTCTCTTGTGGCCGGAGGTCCTCTCTGAGATTGAGTGCCTTTTGGCACTTAGTAGTTGGTCAGGTCAGCCCCTTTCCTCTCACCTCCTATTTGTCAAGAGGCTATAAATTTGGGCTGGGGTTGTAACTCAGTAGTAAAGTGCTTGCCTAGCATATGTGAGGCACTGGGTTCAATCCTCAACACCACATAAAAATAAACATATAAGGGGCTGGGGTTGTGGCTCAGTGGTAGAGCATTTGCCTTTCATGTATGAGGCCCTGGGTTCGATTCTCAGCACCATATTTAAATAAATGAATAAAATAAAAGTCCATTGACAACTAAAAAAATTTTTAAATTAAATAAAAATGTAAAAATAAGCATAAAATAAAGGCATTCTGTCGGGCTAAGGTTGTGGCTCAGTGGCAGAGTGCTTGCCTCACACATGTGAGGCACTGGATTTGATCCTGAGCACCACATAAAAATAAATAAACAGGGGCTGGGATTGTAGCTCAGCGGTAGAGCGCTTGCCTCACATGCGTGAGGCCCTGGGTTCGATCCTCAGCACCACATACAAAGCAATAAAATAAAGACATTGTGTCCATCTACAACTAAAAAAATATTTAAAAAATAATAATAAAGGCATTCTGTTCAAATACAAAAAAAATTTTTTAAAGAGGCTGTAAATTTTTCACTCTCCATTGTTAACTGCTTATAACTTTTCATTCTACTCTCCCATCCTGCTGCTGGTATCTTAATTTTACACTTGTATTCTGAAAATGGACCAGCAGACTTTATTTTTCACACTTTATTTTTCACACTAAGGAAGGTGGAGATAACTAAAGGTACATTTCTTTAAATAACCCAATAGGAGACACAAAAACCTAGGCAATATTCTGAAAACTATATATATCTCATAGTACTCAGCCAATGAGGAACCAAAGGAGGAACTTTGTGTACTAGGGAATAAAATGCTGATTTGTTACTGCTCTAGGTGTGCCTGATAACCCAGACACCCAAACTTGCAATACCATTTGTAAAAATCTTGCTTTTGCTAGTTTATTTTTTAGGTTTGGGCAGGTGAACGTGTTTCTCACACTGTCCATTAGAAAAAATCAGATAAAGTCACAACTAGGACAGGAAGAAGAATACTTTTTTTTTTTTTGGTATCGTGGATTGAACTCAGGGGTACTTGAACTCACAATTCTCCTGTCTCAGCCTCCCAAAGTGCTGGGATTACAGGCATGTGCCACCACACCGGCAGGAAGAAGAATCTTTATTGGGACTTCTTGCTCAATCAGAAGAAAAACACAGCATAACCAAGAGAGTTTAAGCTGGCTTTCTGGACAATGGAGAACTATGAAAGGGTTGTAGGGGTAGGCTAGAGTTCAGGAATGTTAATTGACTTCCACATTTTTTTAAAAATATTTATTTTTTAGTTGTAGGTGGACACAATAGCTTTATTTTATTTTTATGTGGTGCTGAGGATCGAACCCAGTGCCTCCCGCGTGCTAGGCGAGCACGCTACCACTGCGTCATAACCCCAGCCCCAGACTTCCACATTTTAAATGGTGCTTTTTCTTTTCCTAGGCAAGCACTTTAACCTTGAGGAAGGGTACTTAGCCAATCATCTTAGCACTAAATATTACATCTCTCATACCAAATATTTACATCTCTCACATAGATGCTATATTGTATAATAATATCTCTGATGAGTTGCTGTGTTAAGAGAACATGTAAGTGCCAGGAGCAGTGGCACATGCCTGTAATCCCAGTGATTTTGGAGTGAAACAGATTGAATGTGGGGGCACCCTCCCTTCTGAAATCAGAAAGATACAAATGCTATTCCTAGGAAGTCCCTATTGCTTTGATATGATAAGGGAGGCTCCAGGAATTCTGGAGGAGTCAGAATCTGTGAAACTCCTTTGGGCCCTGATGACTTGAAAGTGAAACCTGATCCAAACCCTGTGAAATTCTGACTTTTATCCTAATTCAACCCTTCATTCTTTTAAGACCTTTCCTCCTCCCAGAGCTGTTTGAAGATGGAACTTTTAAAATGATGGTTTCTTCCATCTTCTCTCACAGTTGGCTTTGAATAAAGCCTATTTTCCTACCAATTTAACTCCAAATATTTCTGGAGTAGAGAGCCTCTTCTTGAGTGGTATTACAACTGTCTGGTAACAGTTTTGGCAAGTCAGCCAGGAGAAAAATCCTGCCTTTGAGCAAGGTAGTTCAGGCTGGCAGCAATCTCTGAGGAGGAAAGAGTTCAGGGCTGAAATGTTCTCATGACTAGCTGAACCTGCAGATGGAACAATAGGGAATGTTCTCATAGCTATGCAGAGATACTTAAATCCCAGGGGATTTATCACTTTCCTTCCTACTGCAGCCTCAACTTCTAAAACATTACTTCATTGGTGAGGAAAATAAGGTTATTGTAAATGACCAATGGGTCATGTCAATAGTCCACCAGGATTCATACTGAGGATTTTATCTCTGCTGGTTGAGGCTTTGGACCATGAATGGGTCATTTTGCAGTATCAGCTTTCTATCATCTGGGCTTGAGTTGCTATTTTGGGCTTTCAAGAGCCATAAAATTTAAGTAGAACTTAAGCTGCTTGAAGCTTGAATGAGCTGTTCTAAGTCATTTGCTTTTAGGTACTGACCATTAATATAAAATCAGAGGACATAAACATTTTTCAACAATTATATTGATTTGATGAGTGCTCACTTAACTCATTTGTTCAGTTTTGTTTTAGAATAAGATTACATTATGGCCTATATATCAAAGAGTGCATGCTCATTTAGTACAACTGTTTAGATGTTTATTAATTTGGCAATTGGCTTCTGTTCTGGTGGCTGCAGCAACAGACTCGTCTACTAGTGCTGGAAACCCCATTCCTGAGTTGGAAGAAATTTTAGGGGCTGGGGCTGGGGTTCAGTGGCAGAGCACTTGCCTAGCATATGTGAGGCACTGGGTTCAATCCTTGGTACCACATAAAAATAAACAAATAAAATAAAGGCATTCTCTCCATCTACAACAACAAAAAAATTTTTTAAACATAAATTTTAGGAAGTTTGGAAAGTACACAATAGAGGTCTGGTCAACTCTCATGTTGTGAGTGAGCTATGTCATTAACATAGATCAATCATTGTGTCTTTCCACAATGTCAGAATTTGTTGAATAACAATAAATTCACAGACTCCACCACTTTCAGTGGCAGTTCACTGAATACTTGTGAGTCACCTTATAAGACAGGCAAACACAAGTTCTTTTATTCCAACCTTAATTTCAAATATCTGTAACAGTCAAGTCACACATCATACTTCACACTATAATATATATAGGTCACAAAAGACTAAGAAAGGGATAAGAGGGCTGGGGCTGTAGCTCAGTGGCAGAGCACTTTGCCTAGCATATGTGAAACACTGAGTTCAATCCTCAGTGCGACATAAAAATAAACAAAGGAAGGGCATTTTGTCCATATATAACTACAAAAAAAAATTTTTAAAAAAGAGATAAGATTGCTGCAGGGTTAGAGGATGCTCTGCCAGTAACTGAGTGAAATGTGGAGTCAAATAGTTACTGTAGGAGGTCAGGTAAGAATTTTAATGAACCAGTTCTGCAGTGTTGTCAAAGCAGAGGGTTCAGATAAATGGCAATTTCAGTTTCAGAGTATCATGCATGGTGGCCACAGGCAGGATAAATTATACTCTGCTGAAGCCTGATGGGAAAGGAAATGGGAAGTTTATTACTGAGGTGATTTTCTTGGGCAAGGTTCAAGATGAGTGACCAGGTGATAAGGTCAGGATGCCACTGTGTTCAGTCTTAGTGTGTTTCTCCTTTTATAGGCCTAAGGTGAGGGGGTTGCTTCATTTGTTGGTCTGGTGTGTTTGGTAACCTCATAGGCATGGTTTTTCTGACATGAGTTGGATACTCCCATGAATTCTGATTAATTCAACAAGTTTTATTAGCATAATTCACTTTTTTTTTTTTTTTGGTACTGGGGATTGAACTCAGGGGTACTCGACCACTGAGCCACATCCCCAGCCCTATTTTGTGTTTTATGTAGAGACAGAGTCTCCCTGAGTCACTTAGCACCTCGCCGTTGCTGAGGCTGGCTTTGAACTAGCGATTCTTCTGTCTCAGCCTCCCTAAGTGCTGGGATTACAGGCTTGAGCCACCGCGCCCGGCTAGCATAATTCACTTATTTATCAGTTGTGCCCTTTCATTGTGCTAGGCAGATAGTTGTTGTATACTTGTAGAAACAAGGTGTACAGTCCTTCTCAGACTTAACTCAAAATGGAATAACTCGTGGCAAACTACTGCTTTATAAAAATGGAATAACTCAGGGTTAGGCACAATATGAAAACTACTATTCTATTCATCAGGGAGTAACTCATCAGGGAACAGTCTACTCTCCACACCTCACCTCCAGCAATTCCATTTACCCCTTCATAGGTGGGGCTTCACATCTGAAGAAGGAATTTTCCAACCCATTGGTGAAATAGTAGGAAGCATTTCCTAAAAGCAGCACATTTTAATAACCCAAAACATTTCCTGAGCATAGTCCTTGCTTCAGTCATCAGATGGGCCTCTATCAAAAAGAAATGGCCAGGGCTGTGGCTGTGGTTCAGTGGTAGAGCGCTTGCCTGGCATGCGTGAGGCACTGGGTTCGATCCTCAGCACCACATAAATAAATAAATAAATAAAACAAAGGTATTGTGTCCATCTACAACTAAAAAAATATTAAAGAAAAAAAAAAGAAATGGCCAGGTGCAGTGGCTCACACCTGTGATCCCAGCGGCTGGGGAGGCTGAGGCAGGACGATAACGAGTTCAAAGCCACCTTCAGCAATAGCGCAGCACTAAGCAGCTCAGTGAGACCCTATCTCTAAATAAAATACAAAATAGGGGTGACGATGTGGTATAGTAGTTGAATGCCTTTGAGTTCAATCCCTGGACCAAAAAAACAAAAATAAAGAAATGTACTAAATTTATCTGTGATTGTGTTATTTTGAGCTCATGATTTTTTTCTCTGATGGATGCACTTCTTTTTTGATTTTGTGTGTTTAAACTGTATTTATTTGTTTTTCTAATTAAAGCTTTTAATTTTCTCCTCTATCTGAAGGTGATTATCATATTTTTATCTGTTTCTGGAAAGGAAACTTGCCATTCAAGTTTTGCTAGCTTTAGTCTTTAAGATGTATTTTTCTACCTGGTGTTAACTTGGAAATGGAAATTTAAAACTTTACAGACAACTTTCAATATCAGGTCAAAAGTTTGGCTTTTAAAAATAGCAAATGTTATGCTGGGCACGGTGGCAGATCCTTGTAATCCCAGTAATTTGGGAGGCTGAGGCAAAAGGATTGAAAATTCAAGGCCAGCCTTAGCGATTTAGCGAGGCCCTACATAACTTAATGAGACTCAAAATAAAAAATAATAATAATAAAAAGAACTAGGGATGTGGCTCAGTGGTTAAGTGCCCCTGGTTCAATTCCTCATACCAAAAAATAAATAAATAATTTAGTAAGTGTTAAACCTAAGTTTTAAGTTTTTTCTTGTATGCACCTACATGTTTAAATGCTTATCTATTGACTCTTTGCATGGCACTAAATTGACTTATAGAAAATTAGCCCAAGTCAGGCATGGTGGCACATGCCTGTAATCCCAGCAAATCTGAAAGCTAAAGCAGGAGGATTACAATTTCAAGGCTAGCTTCAGTAACTTAGAAAGACTCTTAGCAATTTAGTGAGCCCCAGTCTCAAAAAAAAAAAAAAAAAAAAGGCAAGCAGTGTAACTCAGTGGAAAAACACTCCTGGGTTCAATTCCTAGTTTAAAAAATAATAAAGGGGCTGGGTTGTTGCTCACTGGTAGAGCACTTGCCTAGCATGTATGAGGCACTGGGTTCAGTCCTCAGCACCACATAAAAATAAACAGAATAAGCCGGGCGCGGTGGCTCACGCTTGTATCCCAGCACTTAGGGAGGCTGAGACAGGAGAATCGCGAGTTCAAAGCCAGCCTCAGCAATGGCGAGGCACTAAGCAACTCAGTGAGACCCTGTCTCTACATAAAACACAAAATAGGGCTAGGGATGTGGCTCAGGGGTCGAGTGCCCCTGAGTTCAATCCCCGGTACCAAAAAAAATAAATAAACAGAATAAAGTTATTGTGTCCATCTACAACTACAATATTATTTTTTTTTAAATAAAGAAAATTAACTCAAATCCTCTTTCTTCTTCTTCTTCTTTTTTTTTTTTTTTTTGTACTGGGAATTAAACTCAGAGGCATTTTATCACTGAGCTACATCCCCACTCCCTTTTATTTTTTATTTTGAGACAGGGTCTCATTAAATTGCTGAGGCTAGCCTCAAACTTGCAATCTTCCTGCCTCAGCATCCTGAGTTACTGTGATTACGGTTTGTGTAACCTTGCCCAGCTCCCAAATGCCTTTTTTTTTTTTTAAATTTTTTTCTTAGTTGTAGATGGACACAATGTCTTTATTTTATTGCTCTGTATGTGGTGCTGAGGATCGAACCCAGGGCCTCACGCATGCGAGGCAAGCGCTCTACCGCTGAGCCACAATCCCAGCCCCCCAAATGCCTTTTGATTCACATGATTTTAGTAAATCTGTGATAAGTAACTTGAAATTGTTTGTAATAAGAATGCCTTTAGCCGGGCACAGTGGCACATGCCTATAATCCCAGCACTTTGGGAGGCTGAGACAGAATTGCGAAATCAAAGCCAGCCTCAGCATTAGTGAGACGCTAAGCAACTCAGTGAGACTGTCTCTACATAAAACACAAAATAGGGCTGGGGATGTGGCTTAGTGGTCAAGTACCCCTGAGTTCAATCTCCAGTACCAAAAAAAAAAAAAAAAATAGAATGCCTTTAAAATTTAGTAGCTCATTTTTCTGGCCTGCTAATCAATTAGGATATTTGTCTCTAAAAATCTGAGATACAGGGCTGAGAAGATAGCAGAATAGAGAACGAAAGCATAGCCCAGCAATTCCTCAGCCCAGACTTATAAAGTGAGGTTACAAAGGAAACTCACTGAAACATAAAACTAAATTGTGGATATTTTAGACATAATATTAAATGTTTTCTATATAGTGTTCAATATTTTCTATATATAGCAACCTGTTGAGGTAGGTTAAAAATAAATAGGTAGAAAGGAAACATAAGGAAGGACAAGAAAATAGCATTTTAATTAAGAAATTCTGCATATTTTCCCACGCCTATCACTTCTAAGCCGGTCTCCCTTTGAGGCTTATTACTCCCTAAGCTCATCTCTTTTCCAGGCCTTTTACTCCACAGTTCCTGAGAAATCTATAAATCTACCTATGCAATGTTAAGTAACTCCTTCCAATAATTAGATTAAGCAAAGAGCAACACACTATCTTTGTTACTGGAGAAGAGTTAAGTCAATATCCAGGTTCTCAGCATCTCCAACAAAGAATTCAGCAAGACACAGGAGAAGCAAAGAAATTTATGAAAATGAAAGTATATTCCATACAGCAGAGAGGGCCAAGTGGGAGAGAATGGCTTAAGGCCTGAAGACAAGAACCAGCCTGGTGACTAATACCTGCCTTCAGTAGGAGAGTTCCAGAAGGAGTGGTACTTGGCCTCACTGACATCTACTTTCCTTGGTCTATTGATGCCCAGGTTGGTAGTTCCCATGGCAATAAAGGCGGTCCTGTTGAACCAAGGCGAGAGTTCCCATAGCAACATTGGTGATTAAAGTAGGTCTGTTGTCCTGTGGCCTGGCCAAAATCTTGGTATATTCTGCCATCTCTTCATTCCTAACTTCCTGCATCATTACCCCCTGAGAGATGTGATCCCCAAATTATTTTGGAGAAGCTGAGGACCTGGAGATCTTGTCTCTGTACCTGCATCAGGCTGACTGTGGGCTGTTGCCTAATTGTGGATCATTAAACTCTTGTTCTATTTTTTTTTTAATTTTTTTTTAGTTGTAGATGGACACAATGTCTTTATTTCATTGCTTTGTATGTGGTGCCGAGGATCGAACCCAGGGCCTCACGCATGCGAGGCAAGCGCTCTACCGCTGAGCTACAATCCCAGCCCCTCTTGTTCTATTTGATCAAGATGAGACAGAATGGCTATAACGTCTGAGGTATGGTTAGGCTCAGGCTGGGCAGTAAAAGGTTGATATTGAACCTGTAGGACCACCTGGGCATGGATGGCTTGTAGTCTGGAAGAAACAAACTTACTTAGTAGGTTTAACAGTAAAGAACCAAGAGAGAAAATCAAGATAATCGTAAGAAGAGTCACAAAGGGTAGTAGCAGGGAAAGAAGCTAGTAATAGTCACCCTGTGCCCTTGAGGATTGGCCCTGCATATTAATGGATCTTTCTAATGTTGATGTTTTGTTGTACTTGGCCATATTTATTAATATAAAAGCAGCATTCAGGCTGGGGTTATGGCACAGTGGTAGCGTGCTTGCCTAGCACACATGAGGCACTGGGTTCGATCCTCAGCACCACATAAAAATAAAATAAAGATATTCTGTCCACCTATAACTAAAAAATAAATATTTTTTTTAAAAAGTATTCTTCTTTTAGGTATAGGCAAGTCCCACCTTATACAAAGCAGCAGGTCTAGTGCTCTCTCGTTTTAAAATGCTATGTTGGTCAGTCAGTCAAGTTGCTCTTGTAAGGAGCTTTAGGGTCTCACTCATTTGGACAAGAACCACTGAGTATCCTGAGAAAGCCATGTCTGCCATCCAAGAGAGGCTTCCACTACTGTGGTCCCAGTGGCTCCAGTCAGGCCAGCAAGGACCATAATTAAGGACATTAGAGAGGGAGGCCCATTTTGTCAATCTGCCATTGGATTGCAAGGGAAAAGGTAGAGGTGAATTTTCCGGTTCCAAAGTTATGTCCACCAGGATCATTCTCATGGAACATAACCCTGTCCATCTATTTGGCAAAATAGATCTAATATATCACTTTTGATGGAAGCTTCCTGGGCTCAATGGAGTAATAGTGTAGGTAGAGATTCCCCTGTAGCATGAGCCCCAATGCTCCAGAAAAATGTAGCCAGAAATTTCAGTCCTTATGGCTCACCAAGTAACTGCCATTAAGGGATTGAAGAGAGGGTTTTATTGTATGCTGTTGACTGTTTTTTTTTCTAAGAATAGAGATCCCTAGTCAGATGCAAAATGTAAAGGGGAGATCTTTTCTGAGAATAAGGCTTTACATTGAGTTATTTGGAACTTAACAATTGGGTTATCTTCTGTTGGGTGCTCCTGACAGTAGGCCATGGTATTGAGATTTTTTCCAAAAATTATATTTGGAGGGATAGGCTCCCATATTAAGAGATTTTTGGCCAGAGTCATAGTAAGAAATAAGAAAAGGTATGGCCCTCTGGAGAGGTAACCTCATGTTACAGAGAGCAAAGGGCCCTATCCTTGAGAATACAGGCTTAAAAATAGCAGAATCACAAACACAATAGGTCCATAGAGGAAGATAAAGGAGTTACAGGGGAAACAGAAGGCATTCACTTTTTTTTTTTAATACTGGGGATTGAACTCAGGGGTACTCGACCACTGAGCCACATCATCAGCCCTATTTTGTGTTTTATTTAGAGACAGGGTCTCACTGAGTCGCTTATCGCCTCACTTGCTGAGGCTGGCTTTGAACTCGCGATCCTCCTGTCTCAGCTTCCCAAAGTGCTGGGATTACAGGCGTGTGCCACCGCGCCCAGATTAGATGGCTATTACTTGAAGAGGGGTCTAAGATCTTCAATTAGTTCACAGGACCAGGTCTTGGCTGATTGATCTGGGATTGGGTCTGGATCTGTGGAGGTAGGAGCAACCTTCACTCCAGTATCCAGTTGCTGATTTGACAGCCATAGCAGTGTCTAAGATTACTTTGTAGGGTCCCTTCCATCTAGGTTTTAAGTAGTCCTTATGAGATCCTTTTAGTTTTTTACTAAAATGTATTCCCCCAGATGCACATGTAGACAGACCTACTGGGGTGGGGCCTGGAAGGAGCTGATTTCCTGCAATCTAATATGGCCAATTGATATATTTGATCAGTTGGGCTGTCTCAGGAGTTGCCATGAGATCTTTGGATAGGAAAGATGTTCATATAGCATTTCATAGGGACTCATATTTAACCTGGTTCTGGGTACATTTTGAATCTTCATGAGGACAATGGGTAACATGGTTGATTACCCAGGTTTCAGAGGTTTCCTGGCACAATTTTGCTAATGTACACTTTAGTGTTTTGTTTGCTCTTTCTAGTTTTTCTGATAATTGAGGTCTCTAAGTAGAATGTAAATAATACTTGATTTCTAGAGTCTCAGCTATCCCTTGAATGATCTGAGATATGAAAGAGGGTCCGTTATTACTCTGTAGGCTCTGAGGAATGCCCAAACCTTGGCATTATTTCCTTTAAATAAGGCCTTAGAGCCGGGCACGGTGGCTCACGCTTGTAATCCCAGCACTTAGGGAGGCTGAGACAGGAGAATCGCGAGTTCAAAGCCAGCCTTAGCAATGGCGAGGCACTAAACTCAGTGAGACCCTGTCTCTACATAAAACACAAAATAGGGCTGGAGATGTGGCTCAGGGGTCAAGTGCCCCTGAGTTTAATCCCCGGTACCTAAATAAATAAATAAATAAATAAATAAATAAATAAGGCCTTAGCCACCTGCATGGCATTTTCATCCCTTGTAGGGAAAGATTAAACCCATCCAGTAAAAGTATTCACCAGGTCCAATAAACATTTGAAACCTTGGCAGGTGGACATATGGGTGAAATACAATTGCCAATCCTCTCCTGAGTAGGCTCTCCTGTGCTACATGAGTTTAATTAGAGGGGGAAGGTTTAGCCGGAGGTTATAAGAACAGAGTGGAGAAGTTTACAAGTTTTTCTCATTGTATCTGTTATGTCACGCAAAAAAAACCTAAGCGGGCTAGTCCAGGGGTGACTTCTCTTCCCACATGAAAGGAATCATGTAGGGGTTAAGGGCTTTCCATTATAGGGATATAGGTAGGCACAATTGGCCATCCTCTTCCCATAAATTCCCATGTCTATGAGCTCTGGCCATTAGCAGCTGTTTCATCCTCAGAGGTATATAGACTGGGTGAAGTCTTTCTTTTTTTTTTTTAAAAGATTGCTGCTTGTTGACTACCTAGTGGCCAGTCAACAAGCAACAACCTACTCTTTTTTTTTTTTAATGTTTATTTTTTAGTTGTAGGTGACAGAATATCTTTATTTTATTTTTATGTGGTGCTGAGGATCGAACCCAATGCCTTATGCGTGCTAGGCGAGCACGCTACCACTGCGCCATAATCCCAGCCCCTGAAGTCTTTCTTCATGAAAGAAAGGTCATGGCAGAGGTTCTTGCTTCCCTTTGAGCTGCCTCCCTGGTGGCATGATCAGACTTTTTGCTGCCAATGAACATTTTTTTTTTTGGTACCAGGGCACTCGACCACTGAGCCACATCCCCAGCCCTATTTTCTGTTTTATGTAGAGACAGGGTCTCACTGAGTTGCTTAGTGCCTCGTTGTTGCTGAGGCTGGCTTTGAACTCACGATTCTCCTGTCTCAGCCTCCCTAAGTGCTGGGATTACAAGCGTGAGCCACTGCACCCGGCTCAATGAACATTTTTTTTTTTAATATTTTGTTGTAGATGAACACAATATCTTTATTTATTTTATGTGGTGCTGAGAATCGAACCCAATGCCTCACGTATGCGAGGCAAGCGCTCAACCGCTGAGCCATAGCCTCAGCCCCTCAATGAACATTTTTGACATATCTTTCTGCTGCCCCCAGCAATGGATAATTGCTATTGCCTTGGGGAAGTTTATTGCCTCCAGTAGTTGTAGAATTTGTTTTTTGGATATTGTTGACCTGTTAAAAGGCCCCTTTACTTCCATATGGCTGCTTGGACATGAAGCACCATGAAGGCATATTTAGCACTGGTATACACATTGAATACCTTATTTTGTCCCTTAATAAGGACTCTGCTTTGGGTAATCAGTTTGGCTTTTGGACTCCTAAAGTCCCTTGGGGGCAGAGATTATCCTCTATGGTTTTATCTAAGCTAGCTACTGCATATCCAAGCCCTTCTCTTGCCATTTTGGACAAAACTGCTACCATCTGCAAATCATTCTTCTTTGGGTTAGGGAGGAGTTGATTGTAAGGGTTATGACCAGCCAGACACAACACACCTCATGCGGGCAGGAGATCTTTATTCACGGGGATCAGTGCAGGTGAGCACTCGAGCGTAAGGGAAGGAAGAAAATGGGAGAGGGGGCCCAGGGTATGGGATTTATAGGTCCCACTGTAAACTCGTAGTGGACTATGGATTGGTCATTTCAAGCTGGCGTGTTGGGTAAGGATTGGTAGTTTGGTAGTGGGCGCTTCTGAGATAGTTGAAAGTTAACCTGGGCAGCTAGGCTTTGTTAGCTTGGGCGGGCAACTGAGGCGGGAAACCACCTGGGGCAGGGACTGCAGTAGGCTTTTAGGGAAGAGGGGCTAAAACTGGGTACGGGAGGGCTGTTTCTACCTTATGTTGATCAGACAAGTTTGGTCAGGTAGCATAGGTATGAAGAACAACCTCTTCGTATTAGTGGTCAGTTGTGGGGTTGATGACCATTAAAGAGGCTGAGTTGAGTGTTGCAGGTCCTGGGGAGTGATCTAAGAATTATCTAGGAGTATTACCCAGTATTTTGCAAGCCTTTCTTCCATCATCCACAAGTGCCCTTTTGTTCCTAGGATAGCTTTTACCTGATGGGGAGTCTGGACTCAAGAGGCTATCCTAAGGAAATCTTAGGGGATTTTACCACTAAGGGGGCTATAGCTGTCACTATCAGCAAGCACCTTCACCACCCTGCTGCCACACCATCTAGTTTCTTTAAGAAGTAAGCTAAGAATCTAGGTTGTTGGTTGCCCAAGTTTTGAGTTGGGACCCCAGTAGCTATTCCTTCTTTTTTTGCTATGAAGAGGATAAAGAGTTTTGTCAAGTTAAGTATTCCTAAGGCTGGATCCTGGCTTTAAAGCTCATATTTATTTCTGGGTTCCATTCTGTAGACTCTAAATCTGATCCTTTAGTGTCTTCATAGACAGTTTTTGTATGATGCCAAAGTTGGGGATCTAGATTCTGCAAGACCTTACTATACCCCCAAAAGGGTACAACTGTTGTTTGGGGGCAGGTGGGCCTAATTCCTAAGTGGCCTTTATCCTATCTGGGGAGATTTGTCTGGTTCATTCTATAAGTATATCCCAAGTATTGAACCAGTTATTTGGAGATTTGGGCCTTTTTCTTAGACACCTTTTATCCCCTTTCTGCTAGAAAATGAGCACCCTGGTGGTATTATGGTTGGAGACCTCTTCTGTTTGACTACATGTCACCAGGTCATCCACATACCGAAGGATACCCCCTGCTTAAGCTGATCTCCTCTCTTAAGTCCCTTGCCAGAGCTCAGGCAAAGAAATGAAAGTTATTCCTAAGTCCTTGAGAGAGGATTGCCCATGTATATTATCATCTTTCCTTATTTATTTATTTAAAAAAAATTTTTTTTTTTTGTAGATGGACACAATGTCTTTATTTTATTGCTTGGTATGTGGTGCTGAGGATCGAACCCAGGGCCTCACGCATGCGAGGCAAGCGCTCTACCGCTGAGCCACAATCCCAGCCCCATATCATCTTCCTTATTAAAAGGATTTTCAATCTCCAGTACCAAAAAGAAAAGAAAAGAATAAAGAGGTCTTTAAAATTACTAACCCACAGGTTTTCTAGGTGGTCAATCAAGAGAATATTGGTTTTTACAGTGTTTAAGTTGTAATATTCACTGCTTCTAGGATTTTTTTCAACAGAAAAAGATGGCTTAAAATATTAACTAGGCTTGGTTTTCATGGGTAACCTAAGTTAAAAATGGGTAAATTATATTTAACATAAATGAGATTTATCATTATAAATACATTTATTATAAGAGACATGATTAATTTTAAAAGCTAAAATACTAACACATTAATTGCTAAATATACATTCAAGTACTCTTCACTTCTTGAATTCTATAAAATATCATATTTGGGCTTATTAAATGTGGTTTTTAAAAATTTTTTTTTAGTTGTCAGTGGATCTTTATTTTATTTATTTATTTATATGTGGTGCTGAGAATTGAACCCAATGCCTCACACATGCCAGGCAAGCAAGCAATCTATCACTGTGCCACAACCCCAGACCAAATGTGTTTTTATAAATTGTTGCTAAGTGGAAAAACAGTTTGATTGCTTTGTTTCTGGGTCTTCAAAAAGAGGGTTACTGCCAGATGCAGTGGCACACATCTATAATACCAGCACTTTGGGAGACTGAGATAGGACAATTGTGAGTTCAAAGCCAAGCTCAACAACGGCGAGGTGCTAAACAACTCAGTGAGATCGTGTCTCTAAATAAAACACAAAATAGGGCTGGGGATGTGGCTCAGTGGTCAAGTACCCCTGAGTTCAATCCCTGGTACCAAAAAAAAAAGGTTACTAAGAGTTAAGTTTTTTTTTTAATTGTAAATGGACATCATACCTTTATTTTACTTATTTTTATGTGGTGCTGAGGATTGAATCCAGTGGCTCACACTTGCTAGGCAAGTGCTCTACCACTGAGCTACAACTGCAGTCCCAAGAAATTTTAACTCTTGGATGTTAAAATTTGTGTTAAAATTTTATGCAACGAGTACAAAATTCTTAATTCTTCGTGCAAAGAGTACAAAAGTTTCAGCTGTGCTTCTATTAAAATACTGTAAAAGGCATAAAGTATTTCATCTTATTAAAAAGGAGTAATGTGCCAGGCACAGTGGTGCACACCTGTAATCCCAGCACTTTGGGAGGCTGAGACAGGAGAATTGTGAATTCAAAGCCAGCCTCAGCAACAGCAAGAAACTAAGCAACTCAGTGAGACCCTCTCTCTAAATAAAAAACAAAATAGGGCGGGGGATGTGGCTCAGTGGTTGAGCACCCCGGATTCAATCCCTGGTACCAAAAAAATAAAAAAATAAAAGGAGTAATGTGTCTAAATTCAGAAATTTCACAGGGATTGTTTCAGAATGTAAATCTAAGGAAGAGTCAGCAACTAGAAAAGAGGAAGTATAAGAATATTATAGATATGAAAATATATTTTCTTAAGATATAAGAATATTATAGATATGGAAATATATATATAAATTAAAAGGAGAAAAGAAATGTTCCTAGATGATAAAGTATCTTGTAGGATAAAGTAATATTTTTGTCCTAAAGTCTAAGACAAAAGAGGGGACAATGCTAAGGATGTAAACAAGCTAGTGTCTAAGTAAGTTGTAGAACGTTTGTGGAGGGTAAATCTCAAAAAGTTTATGTGTGGTTGAGTCATATATAATTAGCACAAAGTTATTTAATGCTTTTTCTTTCTTTCTTTCTTTTTTTTTTTTTTGGTACCAGGGATTAAACTCAGGGGCACTTGACCACCAAGCCCTATTTTGTGTTGTATGTAGAGACAGGTCTCACTGAGTTGCTTAGCGCCTTGCTGTTGCTGAGGCTGGCTTTGAACTCGCGATTCTCCTGTCTCAGCCTCCCTAAATGTTGGGATTACAGGCTTGCACCACCACGCCCGGCTAAGGCTTTTTCTAAGGTCAAATTTTAATGTACTAATATAAACCAGAATCAAATCATCTATGTGTTAAAACAACAAGGTTTCCTTAGAACATTGAGTTGCTCTTATTTTTAGGTTTTATTATCTCGGGAAGTAAGTGTTTTTTTAAACATTACTAGTTATAGATGAACACATACATTTATTTTGTTTACTTAGTTGTTTTTTTTGTTTTGTTTTGTTTTTTTATGTGGTGCTGAGAATGGAACCCAGTGCCCCATGCATGCCAGGCAAGCACTCTACCTCTGAGCCACAACCCCAGCCCGGAAAGTAAGTCTTAAAAGAATTAGGATTTGCAATGTTTTAAAGTCTTTTAAATGATTACCTTATAACTGATTAAATAAACAACTGTTATTTTAGGTTATTATAATATAGTGTACACCCTAAATATATATGGCTAGAGATACTCTGAGAAGTAAATATGTTTGTCTGAGCTTTGTCTAAGTGTTACATAAAAGCTTGAAAATGAAAATTATGTAGGTGTAATACAGGGAAGACAACCAGTAAGTGCTCTCTTTTATACACTGTATCTGACATAAAAGGATCACAGTGCCATTTAAAACCTGGCTGACAGCTGTTTGCTTTGACTAAGTCTAGTTACAATCATAAACACTGTTTTCTAAATTTAAGGTATTTAAAGTGGGCTGGGGCTGTAGCTCAGTGGTGGAGCACCTGCTTCCCATGCGTGAGGCACTGGGTTCAATCCTCAGCACCACATGAAAATAAAGATATTGTGTCCATCTACTGCTAAAAATAAACAAAAAATATATTTAAAGTTATTTACCTATGCACCCTTGTGATTATAGTTACTCTGCATTATGGATTCTAATTTTTACGTTAAAAGTTAAACTTAGGAGTCTGGGGCTGTGGCTCTGGCAGAGTGCTTGCCTCACATATGTGAGGCACTGGGTTCTATTCTCAGCACCATATATAAACAAATGAATAAAACAAGGCCCATCAACAACTAAAAATTGTTTTAAAAAAATTAAACTTAGTTAATATAACGACATCTGTATAATTGTGACACTAACTGTTACTGGCTTCTTTGTGTATTAGATATATTCATGTCTTCCAAGTATACAAGCCTTTTAAAATGTAAAGTTTAGGGGCTGGGGTTGTAGCTCAGTGGTAGAGCGCTTGCCTAGCATGCATGAGGCACTGGGTTCAATTCTCAGCACCGCATACAAACAAATAAAATAAAGGTCTATTAACAACTAAAAAAATTTTTTTTTAAAAATGTAAAGTTTAGAGCCGGGCGTGGTGGCTCATGCTTGTAATCCTAGCACTTAGGGAGGCTGAGACAGGAGAATCCTGAGTTCAAAGCCAGCCTCAGCAACGGCGAGGTGCTAAGCAACTCAGTGAGACCCTGTCTGTGCATAAAACACAAAATAGGGCTGGGGATGTGGCTCAGTGGTGGAGTACTCCTGAGTTCATTCTCCAGTACCAAAAAAATAAATAAATAAAATAAAGTTTAGGAGAGCACTTTACCAAGCTGGTGTTCTCCAAACTAAAGTTGTCTGTAGCAATAGTCCCTTTCAGACTTATAGAGAGATAACAAATTTGGTTGAGAAATTATTTATGTCATTTTAATATTTTGTGGATTTTTGTTTTGTTTTGTTTTGTTTTGGTACCAGGTATTGATCCCAGGGCACTTAACCACTGGGTCATATTCCCAGCCCCTTTTTAGTTTTTATTTGGAGACAAGTTGCTTAGGGTCTCACTAAGTTGCTGAGTCTGGCTTTAAACTTGTAATCCTCCTGCTTCAGCCTTCCAAGCTGCTGGAATTATAGGTGTGTGCCACTTTAATGGTTTGTAATTGGATAGAAATTTTGGGGGGGGGGGTGCTGGAGATTGAACTCAGGAGTACTCGACCACTGAGCCATATCCAGCCCTATTTTGTGTTTTATGTAGAGACAGGGTCTCACTGAGTTGCTTAGCGCCTCGCCGTTGCTGAGGCTGGCTTTGAACTCACGGTTCTCGTGTCTCAGCCTCCCAAAGTGCTGGGATTACAGGCTTGTGCCACCGTGGAAATGGAAATTTATTGTTTTCTTCCACCTGCTCATTCACTTTTTTTTCCTTTTTTAAAAAATTTTCTCTAATTATACATAACAGCAGAATGCATTTCAATTCATTGTACACAAATGGAGCACAACCTTTCCTTTCTCTGGTTGTACACGATGTAGATTCACACAATATGTGCAGTCATACATGTACCTAGGGTAATGATATCCATCTCTTTTCACCATCTTTCCTCTCCATGCCTCCAGGATAGAAATTTAAATGTGCTTTGGGGAGGTAATAATGAGAGGCTGATTTTTTTACAGGTTGACAATGAGGAACATGAAAACATTTTTATTATTTTTTCCACACAAAGGACATTAAGAACTCTCTTAGCTTTTGTTTGATCCATGTTTCAGATGTAATGTTGTATTATGCAAACTGATACTCACATAGACTAGGGAAACAATATATGAGAACTTTGTAGAATGATAATCAAAAAGAGGCAAAGATAGGCTTCAGGAATGAAACACTTTATCTAAGATTTGTCAAGAGGCCAGCCTCACCTGAATTAAGACTCTGCCGCTCACCTTGTGAGAGGTGTTAGGATGACTCTCAAGTAAGCTAGACTTAAGCTCATTTAAAGCTATGTTCAAAAATTGGAGTTTTTTGGGGGGTTGGGGTAGGGAGACTTTATTAGGTGTCTGATGATTTTCTTTTCTTTTTTTTTTTTAATATTTTTTTAGTTGTAGATGGACATAATGTCTTTATTTTATTGCTTTGCATGTGGTGCTGAGGATCGAACCCAGGGCCTCACGCATGTGAGGCAAGCACTCTACCACTGAGCTACAATCCCATCCCCGATTTTCTTTTCTTTTTGACCATGGACAAAGATTTTAAAAAATTTGTTCCTTTTAGTTATACATCACATAGAATGTATTTTGACATGCATACAGAGAGTATAATTTCCCTTTTTTTTTTTTGTGGTACTGGGGATTGAACTCAGGGGTACTCAACCACTGAGCCACATCCCCAACCCTATTTTGTGTTTTATGTAGAGACAGGGTCTCACTGAGTTGCCATTGCTGAGGCTGGCTTTGAACCCGTGATTCTCCTGTCTCAGCCTCCCAAAGTGCTGGGATTACAGGCGTGCACCACCGTGCCTGGCTATAATTTCCCATTTTTCGGTTGTACATGAGGTGGAGTTACACTGGTCGTACATTCATATATGAATGTAGCACTTATGTCCAATTCATTCTACTGTCTTTCCTATTCCCATCCCCTCTTCCTTCCCCCTTCTCCCTCCAGTATAATCCAATGAACCTCCAACCCCAACCCCCCACCACCATTGTGAGTCAGCATCTGCATATCAGAGAGAACATTCAGCCCTTGGTTTGGGGGGATTGGCTTAAAAATTTGTTTTTTGTTGTAAAGATTCCTGTGATCTCAAACAGGATATAATACAAAACTTAAATATTTAGGTGAATTATAAAAGGTATTTAAGGGTATAAAAGTTTTTAAAGAAAACAAAATTTATAAAAGATTTCATGTCATATTTCTTTCCCTTTTTTTTTTTTTTTTTTGGTACTGGAGATTGAACTCAGGTGTACTCGACCACTGAGCCACATCCCCAGCCCTATTTTGTGTTTTATGTAGAGACAGGGTCTCACTGAGTTGCTTAGCACCTTGCTGTTGCTGAGGCTGGCTTTGAACTCGCAATCTCCTGTCTCAGCCTCCCTGAGTGCTGGGATTATAGGCTTGCGCCACCATGCCCGGCTATGTCATATTTATTTCTTGGTTCAAAGCTTTTATACAAACTGAATGTTTTTGGTCTTGTTAATTTCATTTTGTATTTTCCTTGTAAAACTTTATAATTGTTGCCTGTTGGTATTTTAAAGAAGTGCTACTTTTAACAGAAAACCTGAGTCAGTTTGAGGTAATAAACCATCACCTACAAGACAGATAGAATATAATGCTGAATTTCAGTACTAATACTGACCCCAATTAAATAAAAGGATAACTGTAAAATCATACACATTAAAGTTAAAAGTCTGTACTCCTACCTTAAGACTGGTGAAAGCGGCCTGCTGGATGTTTAAAACCAAAACTTAGAGAACAAAGTCAAGGAAGTAAAGGGTCAGGGAAAAAGAAGCCAATATTTTGGCCCTTGCCCTCTGAGATCAGCAGAAACTAGGTCCCTGTAAGGGACCTGCAACTCTGGTGAGTCACCTGACCTTCCAATCAGGGAGATTGAGAAGACCCTAAAGAAAGGAAGCCAACTAGAGCACATTCTGCAAAGAGGGGCATTGGAAAGGGAAAATGTTCCTAGATGCTGCCACGGGAAGCCACATATGGTCAATAAGACTGTGACCCAAGCCAGGAAAGAAGGTGCACACATGTAATCCCAGCAGTTCAGGAAGCTGAGGCAGGAAGATCATAAGTTCAAAGCCTGGGCTGGGGTCGTGGCTCAGTGGTAGAGCACTTGCCTAGCCTGTGTGAGGCCCTGGGTTCAATCCTCAGCACCACATAAAAATAAATAAACAAAATAAAGGCATTGTGTCCACCTACAACTAAAAAAATTTAAAAAAAAAAAAAAAAGCTCAAAGCCCCCCTCAGCAACTTAGCCAGGCCCTAAATAACTCAGTGAGACCCTTTCTCTAAATAAAATATTAAAATAGGGCTGGGGATGTGGCTCAGTGTTTAAGCAACCCTGTGTTCAGTCCCCAGTACCAACACACACACACACACACAGACCCATTCTGCTGGTGGCACAACTGATAGAGCGAAACCTAAAAGAGCCAAGAGGCTTTTCATATGTTTCCAAGAGTGACCTCTGAGGAATTTCAGCTGACTAACAATACATAGGAACAAGTTCAAATTTTGACCATCTTAGTCTTAAACACCTGGCAGGAGAGTATTACCAAAGCACAGTCATACATGAACATTTAAAAGGAAAGACAAATGGTTCTTTTAATGTAACTTGAGATGTACACCGTGTCAGTCCTCCCAAAAGTAAGTAAAACAGGGAGATTATAAACAAAGGGTTTTAGTGTGGGAGTGCCTAATAATAACTATCACAAAAGACTCTGATAGAATCACAAGTTTGTCCTGAGTGAATCTGAGCCTAATCTCACAGAGGACAGATCTCCCTAACCTCCTACATAGACAGACTATAACTATGTTTCTGTTTTTCTCTGGTATGCTCATCTAGCACAAATATTAATCCCTTGTGTTGGTCTAAAAAATGTGATATGGTGCACAAAAGCCCTAACTTTACCAAGAGAGCCATAAGTGAGTGACACAGCTAAAAGGATCCTTCTACCAACACAGAGGTAACACTAATAGAAATTTATTTTACAGAAATCAGATGGCATAAAACCCAAACATTGCATATATATTTGTTTTTTTAATTTTATATATTTTAATTGTTGATGGACCTTTATTTTATTCATGTTTTTATATACGGTGCTGAGAATTAAACCCAGTGCCTCACACATGCTAGGCAAGCACTCTACCACTGAGCCACAACCCCAGCCATTGTGTATATATTTCTAACAACTCTGCTGATGTTTCTAAAGTTTTAAATGGCCTCCACTTACAAATCAATGTTATGTTGGACCCACCTTAAGCTTTGATGAGTGACTGTCTTTGTTTTTCAGAAACTGGCAGATAATATTGATAGCTTTTGTGCTAATTGTTTTAAAACAAATAAAATAAAAATAATGCTTGCTGTCCTGTTTATTGTTGTCCTAGCATGATCCCTGTCCTATGTACACCTCACCCAGTGACCCACCAAATGCCACTATGGACCTTTGGACTTCTCTGATGCTAAATACCCTTAACTGTTTATGTCTCACCTGATAGAGAACCATAAAAAAATCTAGGTCATCAAGTTCCAGCTGCTTCTAAGGCAAGGCTACCAACTGATCCCACAAATGGACCCCAGTGCTCTACTATTTGATCTTGACCAGATAGGTCAAGATTTACATAAATCCCAAAGAGTCAGGAACAACAGTTGGCCTGAAGCAGCCAAAGAAGATAAGACTTCCAGTTCCTCAGTCACCCAAAAATAATTTTGGGATTATGTCTCTCAGAGAGAAATGTTAGGTAGGAGTTCAAAATGTCAGTACAAGAAAAATGCAGCTCAGTGGTAGAGCGCTTGCCTAGCATGTGTGAGGCACTGGGTTCAATCCTCAGCACCACATAAAAATAATAAATGAATAAAATAAAGATCCATCAACAACTGAAAAAATATTAAAAAGAAAAGAAAAGAAAAGAAAAATGCCTCCCAGCACTGAGGGAGGCTGAGACAGGAGAATCGAGAGTTCAAAGCCAGCCTCAGCAATGGCGAGGTGCTAAGCAACCCAGTGAGACCCTGTCTCTACATAAAACACAAAATAGGGCTGGGGATGTGGCTCAGTGGTCAAGTGCCCCTGAGTTCAATCTCCACTACCAAAAGAAAAAAAAAGAAAGAAAGAAAAATGCCACTGGGGGATCATACAGGGAGATGAGTCATCATGTCCCTATTTACAATAAGTCCCATTACTGGGATAACTCCTGCCACTGAGGACTTATTGTCCATGATAACTCCTGCCACAGGTTTGGTATTCTAAAATAACCTATGGGGGTCAAGTAGACAAGATTCTAATTAGCTACTCCAAAGTAACTAATGGGGGAAAATAGGACAGTATTCTAATCAGGTACCGTGAGGTAATGGGAGTAAATGGGATAAGGTCTTCAATCAGGTCCAAATAGAGAAGAGAGCATCTCACAGCTCAGCATATAAGACAAGAATTTCCAATATATAAGTAACTCAAAAAACTTAACACCAAAAAAAACTAAATAACTGAATCAATAAATGGGCTAAGGAATTGAACAGACACCTCACAGAAGAAATATTATCTATTGACAAATATATGAAAAAATGTTCAACATCTCTAGCAATTAGAGAAATGCAAATCAAAACTACTCCAAGATTTCATCTCACTTCAGTCAGAATGGCAATTATCAAGAATACAAGCAACAGAGCTGGAGTTGTAACTCAGTGGCAGAGTGCTTGCCTAGCATGTGTGAGGCACTGGGTTTGATTCTCAGCACCACATAAAAATAAAAAATAAAATAAAGGTCCATCAACAACATATATATTAAAAAAAGAATACAAGCAACAATAAATGTTGGAGAGGATGTGGGGTTAAAAGGTACACTCATACATTGTTGGTGGGACTGCAAATTGGTGCAACAATTATGGAAAGCAGTATGGAGATTCCTCAGAAAACTTGGAAAAAAACCACCATTTGACTCAGCTATCCCACTCCTTGGTTTATACCCAAAGGACTTAAAATCAGCATACCACAGTGACACAGCCACATTCAATATTTATAGCAGTTTAACTCACAATACCTAAACTATGGAACCAACTTAGGTGATCTTCAACAGATGAATGGATAAAGAAAATGTGGTAGATATACACAATGGAATATTACTCAACCATAAATAAGAATGAAATGATAGTATTTGCCAGTAAATGGTTGGAGCTGAAGAATATCATGCTAAGCAAAATAAGGCAATCTCAAGAAACCAAAAGCCAAACATTTTCTCTGAAATGCAGATGCTAATTCACAATAAGGGGTGGTGGCAAGGGGAGAATAGAATTATTTAGAATTAGGCAGAGAGAGTGAAGGAAGAAGAGGGGGTATGGAGGTAGGAAGGATATTAGAATGAATGGGATATTATTATCCTATGTGCATATATGACTACACAACCAGCATGATTCTACATTATATACAACCAGAAGAATGAGAAGTTTTTCTCCATTTATGTATGATATGTCAAAGTGCATTCTATTGTCATGTATAACTAATTAGAACAACAACAACAACAAAAAGACAAGAATTTCCAGACATCAGGGGCCTTGAGTCTCTCCCTCACTCAGCCCAATTTGTTCTACGTTACAGAGTGCTACTTTCACCTTCACCTTCAATAAATCCGTACTTTAGTTGAATGTGGTGGTGCATGCCTGTAATCTCAGAAGCTCAGGAGGCTGAGGCAGGAGGAACACAGATTCAAAGCCAACCTCAGCAACTTAGTGAGGCTATAAGCAATGTCATGAGACCCTGTCTCAAAATTTAAAAATAAAAATAAAAAGGACTGGGGATGTGGTTCATTGGTTAAATCCCTGGTACCAAAACAAACAAATAAACAATCAAATAAGTAAGTAAAAAAATAAACTTGTACTTTGCCTGTTACTTCTGTGATTTGCTCAGTTCTTGGTTTGGGACACCAAGGACCTGGACCCCCGACTGGAAACTCCAACAATAACAGTAAGAGCATTCTGGCTCTAATGATGTACATGGTCTCTGAAGCTGATAAGATTGTTTGAGAGAGCATGGGTAAGGCTCAATCTTAATAGTTAACAAGCTGTGAGTTACAGTGGAAAAGCAAGGGGGGAAAAACCCTTATATTATCTTCTGACAAGAGTCATGCCACAAAATAAGGCCAGAAATGCATTTGTCCTTTCTCTCTGTGGTGATTTTTGAGTATATCACTATCACCAGATATTCATTGAAGAAATCACATTTCAGGGCTGGGGTTATGGCGCAGTGGTACCGTGCTCGCCTGGCATGCGTGAGGCACTGGATTCGATCCTCAGCAACACATAAAAATAAAAATAAAGATATTCTGTCTGCCTACAACTAAAAAATAAATGTTAAAAAAAAAAAAAAGAAATCACGTTTCTATTATCATTTTTTTTTTTTTTTTTGGTGCTTGGGATTGAGCCCAGGGCCTTGTGCATGCAAGGCAAGCACTCTACCAACTGAGCTGTATCTCCAGCCCCACATTTCTGTTATCCCTCACATGTTTTTCTTCATTGCTCTTTGGGTTTATTTGAATCAAGATCCAAATGAGGACAGTTTGGGTGCCTCCAAAATCTTAATCTTTGGGGTTCCCTCCATTTTGTTTTTATCTTCTTTGAAAAACTGGGTCCTTAGTCCGTCAGCCTGGTGTTAGGCTGGATTTTGCTGACTGCCTCCCCATTGTAAGAAACATGTTCACCTGCCCAAACACAAAGAATGGAATCGGAGCACGAGGTGCATCAGAAACAAGACTTTAATGAAGGCCTTGCAAGATCAGGTGTCTGTTGAACAGGCACAGCCTGAGCTGAGTGGTTACAATCAGTTTTTTATCCCCTAGTGCACAAGGTCCCTCCCTCAGTTCCTCAGTGGCCTAGTACTATGGGATGCACAATCTTCTTGAAATTGCCTAGGTTTTATTGTCTCCCATTGGATTATTTAAAGAAATGCACCTTTAGTTGTGTCCATCTCTCTTTGTTCTTTTGTGGAGGGAACGCCTTCCTGGATGAGCACATTTGGCACTATGCAGGTCTTGCTTCTTCATTTAAGTTACTATTTCTTTTTTTTTGGTACTGGAGATTGAACTTGGGAGCGCTGGACTACTGAGCCACATCCCCAGCCCTATATTTTGTGTTTTATGTAGAGACAGGGTCTCACAGAGTTGCTTAGTGCCTTGCCCTTGCTGAAGCTGGCTTTGAACTTGCGATTCTCCTGTCTCAGCCTCCCTAAGTGCTGGGACTACAGGCTTGCGCCACCGCGCCTGGCTATTAAGTTACTATTTCTTAATAGAGATATTTCTATCTATGTTGGTCAAACCAACCCCTCCCCCCACCTCTTGTTTATCAAGGGGTTGTCAGGTGCTTGAACTTTAAATCTGCCACATCTGCAGGTCTTTGTGCTATTGTATGAGTAAACAGCTGGTAACTTTCCACTCTGCTCTATCCCCCCCCCCAGCTGTTGGTCTTGTAGTAGGACCCCCTCCTCTACAGAATGTCTTAATTAAGCTTCTCCAGAAATCTTCACCATAATTGATCTTAGGACTATCAGCAAAAGAGTCTCTACCAAAGAGTTCAATGTAGTTAAAATTCCTACTTCCTGTTGCTGTCTTGCTTGGCCACCAGCCTGAAAGAGATCAGCACTCCAGGTGCTGAACGCCCCCTTACTAGTTTTTCAAAAACATTTTTGGACTATCTAGTGTAGTAACAATATAATGATTTATAAGGTTTGATTGTTTGTTTGTTTTTTTTAACAGGAAGTGTGTTTGCAGATGTAAAGTGTAACAAGAAGGACAGATCCTTTAACAAGGCCTCTGGCCTTGGGCCTAAGCTTCACAGAGATGTTTACATTTCAGAGATAAGAGAAGATGTTACTAATTGGGCTCCATGGTAACAGCTGACAGGGGGAGGAAAGAAAGAGAAGAAGCTCTTCCCTTCTCAGGTGGTGTCCTCGAAGGACTAACTTGCCCAGAATAGTAAAAGAAAAAGCTGCTTTTGTGTGAAGTTCTGAGCCCCTCCCCTTACACGCAGGGTATAAAATTCTGAAACTGCCTGAACTAGGGGTTCAGGAGAATTAATTGATTACAGTGAAAGCTGTACCCTCTGAACCAACTGCAGTCAAATAAATCTGCTTCCTGTTTCCTATCCAGTGTGTTGCCTCGTCTGTCCCTACAACAGTCTTACATCCCCAGTAATTTTATTTTTAAGGCTAAATACTGTATTCTGAAAATGGACCACTGGACTTTCTATTTCTCACACCATGAGCCATTAGTTAGTTCTTAGGAATGAAACCAGATTCTCTTCTATGCAAGAGTTCTACCACTGAGCAACATTCCCAGTCCTTTAGTTTGAGACAGGGTCTTGCTAAATTGCCCAATCTAGCCTTCTGCTGTAACAGGGGTTTCTTTTATGTAACAGGAATCCATTTCATTCTTTGAATATAAACCTTGGTGCTTGACCACTGGTGGCTTATTTTATTTTAATTAATTTGCAGTACCAGGGATTGAACTCAGAGGAGCTTTAGCACCAAGTTACATCCCAAGCCCTTGTTTATTTATTTATTTTATTTTTTATTTTGTTTTAGTTGTAGATGAACACAATATCTTTATTTATTTTATGTGGTGCTGAGGATCGAACCCAGTGCCTCACGTGTGCGAGGCAAGCGCCACGCTGAGCCATTACCCCAGCCCCGCCCTTGTTTATTTTGATACAAGTCCTCACTAAGTTACCAGGCTGACCTCAAACTTTCAATCCTCCTGCCTCAGCATCCCAAATCACTGGGATTACAGGCATGCACCACTTGCCTGGCTGGTGGCTTTTTAAAAAAACTGACATTGGGGCTGGGGCTGTAGCTCAGTGGTAGAGCGCTTGTCTAGCAAGTGTGAGGCACTGGGTTCAATCTTCAGCACCACATATAAATAAATAAATAAAATAAAGATCCATCAACAACAACAAAAAAATATTAAAAAAAAAAACCTGGGCTGGGATTGTAGCTCAGCGGTAGAGCGCTTGCCTTGCATGCGTGAGGCCCTGGGTTCGATCCTCAGCACCACATACAAAGCAATAAAATAAAGACATTGTGTCCATCTACAACTAAAAAAATATTAAAAAAAAAAAAAAACCTGACATTTTTTTCCTTACTCTTCTCCCTCTTCCCCTTCCTAACCAAGAGGAAAGCAAGATTAACACTCTTCCTGTTCTAAACCAAGTTATCTGTCCTTCTGCTTGCGGCACATGAGAAAAAAGAAATTACCTGGAAACTGAAATAACAGCTCTCAAGGATATAAGTTGAATGTTAATTATATCTACCGATAAAAATTCTTGGAAAATTGATAGCAGTTGTGTCCCCCTTTTTAAAAGTCCTCAGTTCCCAGCCGGGTACAGTGGCGCAAACCTGTAATCCCAGCACTTTCGGAGGCTGAGACAGGAGAATCGCGAGTTCAAAGCCAGCCTCAGGGGCTGGGGCTGTAGCTCAGTGGTTGAGCACTTGCCTAGCATGCGTGAGGCACTGGGTTCAATCCTCAGCACCACATAAATATAAATAAAGGTATAAAAAATACAACAACATTAAAAAAAAAAAAAAGCCAGCCTTAGCAATGGCGAGGCACTAAGCAACTCAGTGAGACCCTGTCTTTACATAAAACACAAAATAGTGCTGGGGACGTGGCTCAGTGGTCGAGTACCCCTGAGTTCAATCCCCGGTACCACACAAAAAAGAAAAAATCCTCAGTTCCCACTGGCAGTGAGAATTGTTGCAGCCTCTGAGAAATGTGTCCCACTGCAGTTTTCCCATTTGCAAGCAAATCAATAAAACTTCTTTATCCTTTTTCTCAAAATCTTGTTCTTATTTTGGCATTGGCACCGGGGACAAGGACTGAGCTTTTGGCATAACTGCCCAAGCCTTCCAAGTCACTGGGTTTATAGGCATACTCCACTGTTTCCTGGCCTAATGAGCAATGTATAACGGGACAGTCTGCAATGCTGGCAAAGGCCTTGTCAGATTAGAATGCTCCATACCACTGATGGGTATGCAAAGTGCTACCTTCTTAGAAAAATGGTTTTAAAAAATGTTAAAATTATCTGATATTGTTTTAGTTAGCTTTTTTTTTTTTTGCTGCTATGACCAAAAGAATTGACAAAGAACAATTTTAGTGGAGGGGGGAGTTTATTTGGTGCTCACAGTTTCAGAGATCTCAGTCCATAGATGGCCAGTTCCATAGCTCTGGGCTAGAGATAAGGAAGAACATCATGGTAGAGGAAAGCAGTTCAGGACCTGGCAGTCAGGAAGCAGAGAGAGCTCTTCTTACCAGGGACAAAATATAAACCCCAAAGGCATGTCCCCCACCCCCACTCTCCTCCAGCCATATCCTACCTGCCTATAGTTACTACCCAGTTGTTATTCCACATCAGTGGATTAATGCACTGATTAGGTTAAAGCTCTCACAACCCAATCATTCTACATCTAAACTGTCTTACACATGAGCTTTTGGGGGATATTTTTATGCTTCAAAGGAGAACTATGCAGTGGCTAACAGACACTGTTCTGTGTTATCAGAGTCTAGTCTTTCATTGTCCTTGATCTAATTTACAATTCTGTACATTGTAGGTAATTGCAATGCAAAATAATTCTTGTCTATGCATATGCAAGTTCTAGCAGGTTCAATTGTTTTCTTCCTCCACCGTGGGAAAAGGCCAGTTTTGTCTCTATTTGCACATTTACTTCAATATTCCTGAATACCAAAAGAACTGGTTAATATGTTGCCAACCTTCTCATTAATGAACATTAAAAATAATTTTGGGGATGACCTTGTTTTAGTTAGAGCTCCTGCACGAGGCCCAACAGACCTGATCAAGCCAGAATGAAGGCCCATTCCTAGGTGCTGCATAATAAAACTCACCTTGAAATATGCCAGTTTATAAAAACAAACAGGAGGTTCACAATAACCAGTCTGAAGGGAATAGTATTATCTAAGCCATCAAGACCACTCTCAGGCTGAGGTTGTGGCTCAGTGGTACAGTGCTCACCTGTATGTGTGAGATACTGGGTTTGATTCTCAGCACTGCATATAAACAAATAAAGCCCATTGACAACTAAAAAAAATTAAAAAAAAAAAAACACTCTTCTTTTTCAAGCATGTAAGAAAAGTAATTCTGAAATAATCCACTTTTTCTTCCATTTCTCTTTTCTTTAGTCCTTTTCTGCCTACAAAGTCTACCTTTTACTGCTCAGCCCAATGTAGCAACTTTTCTAAATTTTTAGGTGTAGAATGTTGTCTGATTATAAATAGCTAATAAAAGGCGAGTTAATGGTGGGGATGGGGCTTGGGCTTGGTGGCCGAGTGCTTAACTGGTATGTGTGAGGCCTTGGGTTAGAACCCTAGCAGAGAGAGAGGGTGGGGGGAAGGGAGGGAGAAGAAATTAAACTAATTTGTTGAACTTATTTTGTTTGTGTGGTGCTTGTTAGGTCAGTTCAGGGTCCAGTGTCCAATTGGGGGGGCGGTCAGGGCAGCTGCGGAATGGAGCGGCCAGCCAGACGCTGACGGCACCAGTAGAGGCTCCTGTCAATCAGCGGGTTTTCCTGACTTATCCAGGAAGGATTCTGGCCTTCCCTTCCTGCCCCCCAAGCCCTCCCCTTCCTGACCAGGCCTTTTAAAATTGTCTGTACACCGGAACACGCGCACCATTCTCCCGTACACACTCTGATGGACAGGAGAGTTCAGCCCGAGAGGGTGTATTTCCAATAAAGCCTTGCCCAGCGATTTTAATTCATTTCCTTTTGGTCCTCTGGCTTTACAGTGCTGAGGATAGAACAGGGTCCCTGTGTGCTGAGCTACATTCCCAGCCCCTGAAAAGAATTTTTTTTTCTTTTGCAGTTCTGAGGATCCAACCCTGCGTCTCATACATGCCGGGTGAACATTCTTCTACTGAGAGAATACCCCTCAGCCCTGAAAAATGTTAACAGGAGTTAATATCAGTATGAGAGTTAGATTTTTCCTGTTTTTAAAAATTATCCTGTATTGTATGTAATGCATGGAATTACATAAAAAATATGAGTCTTAATGTTTGTCCCTGGGACCTAAGGATGCATTTCCAAGGGCTGGGCTGAGGAAATCTTCCAAAACACTAACAAAGATCTCTATATGAAAATATTTGTCACATATTATGTGTAACAAGGAAAAAAATGCTTCTAATCAACAAATCTAAGAACAAAAGAATGAGTAAGACATTATAACAGATTCATAGATTGGCATGATATTGCTATTAAAATCATCTTTTATTGGTTGAGAGTGTAGCTCAGTAGTAAATCACTTGTCTAGCATGTGGGAAGCACTGAATTCTACTCCCAGCATCAAAAAAATCATCTTTATATCCATTATAGTTGGTTGTACATAGATTTTCCCATGATTTATTTCTATAATCAACATTGTAATGACATTTTCAGCTAATTAAGAATAGTTAAGCTAGGCGCTGTGGTGCATGCCTTTAATCTCTGCACTTTGGGAGACTGAGAAAAGAGAATCGCAAGTTCAAAGCCAGCCTCAGCAATAGGAGGTGCTACTAAGACCTCTAAAGGTGGGGGCCTACTAGGAGGTCCTTAAATCATTGATGGTAGGCCTTGGGATTATGGGTTTCAGGTCTCTTTCTCTCCTCCTTTGTTTGAAATGTGACTGCTTGCTCCCTCTATAATATGTTGCCATCTACTTCCCTTACCAGAGGCCAAGTGGTCCCAACCTCCAATGAATCTTGGACTTTGAACCTCTAAAACTATTGAAACCAGGGCTTCTCCACTTCTGCTGGTGGGTGGGATATACATAGGCTGCAGACCTCTGCAGCTGAGAAATGGTGCTGTGGTTCTTTTTCTTTTCTTTCTTTCTTTCTTTTTAATATTTATTTTCTAGTTGTAGGTGGACACAATATCTTTATTTTATTTTTATGTGGTGCTGAGGATCGAACCCAGTGCCTCACGCGTGCTAGGCGAGCACACTACCACTGCACCATAAACCCAGCCCTCTTTTTCTTTTCTTTTCTTTCTTTTTTCTTTTTCATTTCATTTCTTTCTTTCTTTCTTTCTTTTTTGGGGGGGTACCAGGAATTGAACTCAGGGGCGCTAGACCACTGAGCCACATCTCCAGCCCTATTTTGTGTTTTATGTAGAGACAGGGTCTCACTGAGTTGCTTAGCACTTCACTGTTGCTGAGGCTGGCTTTGAACTCGCGATTCTCCTGTCTCAGCTTCCCAAAGTGCTGGGATTACAGGCATGCGCCACTGTGCC
>PVHX01010534.1:0-69548 GCA_004024805.1 Geosciurus inauris
GGATTCAGTTCATCTTTTTGCTGACTTTCTAATTTAAGGCTTGGGATGTAGTGGATCTCCCTAGAAAACACAGTTAATAAAGATTATTTCCTATATTTAGATCTTCTTTTTTAACCTAGGGTACATTTTCCACAATATTTTCATTATACTTTCTCTACATTTTTCCTACAGGAAAGATTGTTAGCATTGAATAACTGTAAAAAAAGGTAAATTTAGTTGAACCTTTTTTAAAAAAATTCCTGAACATTGATAGCATATCAAATTACTTATATCAGGAAAAGCTTTCCAGATAAGTTAACAGTCCCTTGCATATGCTGGCATTTTCAGTGATCTGTCCTTTCTTCTTGGCTAATTTGCCTTACCTGTTCATCTGAAACTTGAAATTGTTTTAAGATTGGGGATGCTTTATTGCATCAATAATGCATAGGCAAATGAAGTATTTAATTATAGATATTAGGAAAAGCAGATTCTTGGGTTTAATTTGCCCTATGTTATAACAAATGTAAGGACTTTTTCCTAGAGTTGTCTGTGAACAATGGATTATATTTCTGCTAAGTAAACAGTATCTATAGAAAATTAATAATAAGGGGAACTACTTAATTGGTAGAGAAACAAGAAAGGAAAGACCCTAAATATGAGCTTTATGGTTTTTTTTTTAATATTTATTTATTTTTTTAGTTGTAGGTGGACAGAATATCTTTATTTTATTTTTATGTGGTGCTGAGGATCGAACACAGTGCCTCATGCATGCTAGGCGAGCACGCTACCACTGCGCCATAACCCTAGCCCCGAACTTTATGGTTTTTATTGAAGGCTGGGGCTCCATTCTAAATGGAGGTGTCTGTGAACAATGGATTGTATTTCTGCTAAGTAAACAGTATCTATAGAAGATTGACAATAAGGGGAACTACTTAATTGGTAGAGAAACAAGAAAGGAGAGACCCTAAATATGAGCTTTATGGTTTTTATTGAAGGCTGGGGCTCTATTCTAAATGGAGGTGCCTACTGTGGAGGACACTGTCCAGAGTTCCATAAGGTGGGGATTTAGCCTTTTTGTTCTCTGAGAAGTCTTCCTGGCTTTTAATTATAATATAATGTTAATGCCTTTTTTTAAATTTTTTTTTTTTTTAGTTGTAGATGAACACAATGTCTTTATTTTATTGCTTTGTATGTGGCGCTGAGGATCGAACCCAGGGCCTCACTCATGTGAGGCAAGCGCTCTACCGCTGAGCTACAATCCCAGCCCATGTTAATGCCTTTTAGTTCCTATTTCTACTTTTCTTGCATTGCAATGTTTTTACCAATATGTGGCTCTTTTTTCAGAATCTGCCTAATGTCAGGAGTTTATCTTTGTGTCTAAGGCTTCTTTTCTTTTATCATAGTCCCTTAGCATGATACCAGGTCCATGGCAAGTGTTAACAGCTTTAGTATATCTAAAGAGTGTTTACAATATCAGTGGATTATGGAAAAAGTTATAATCCCAGTTTATTTTTTAAAATTTGCAAAGTGCAGAAAAAGAAAAAAACAAGTCAACATTAATTTTATATTTCTTAAATAAAACCCTAATTAACATTTTATTCAATATGCTGTCAGTGACTTTTTTCTATTCATATCTAAATGCAAGTATATATGCATATGTGGGTCTTCTGCATATTCACAAAGTGTACATATACATATGTATATATGTGCACGTTTTGTGTTCTGCTTTTTTGCTCTGATCTATATCAGTGTTTTTTCACCCCCCCCTTTTTTTTTTTTTTACCTGGAATTGAACCCAGGGGTGTTTTACCACTGGGCTATATCCAGAGCCCTTTTCCCTTTTTGTTTATTTATTTATTTATTTATTTTGGTACTAGAGATTGATCCAAGGGTACTTAATCGCTGAGCAACAACACCAGCTGCTTTTTATATTTTATTTAGAGAGAGGATCTTGCCAAGTTGCTTAGGGCCTCGCTAAATTGAGGCCTCACTGAGACTGGCTTTGAACTTGGGATCCTCCTGCCTCAGCCTCTGGAGCCACTGGGATTACAGGTTAGCACTGCTTCCCCCAGCTTATTTTTTATTTTGATACAGGGTCTCATTAAATCGCTGAGTCTGGCCTTAAATTTACAATCCTTCTGCTTCAGGCTCCCAAGTTGCTGGGATTAAAGGTGTGCACTAGGGTGCCTGGCATTTTTTTACATTATTCAATACTAAATCCTAATTTCTTAATTTATTTCAAATATTAGCCTTGTGCATCACAATTTGTTGTATCATTTAGTTTAACTTTTAATACAGTTTTGTTGTTGCTGTATCTCAGAAATAGTATTTGTCTGGATTTCTGATAATTACATTGGCATTAAATTTCTAGAAAGCTGAGAATAGCTATTTTTATATATACATGCTGACATTCCCTTAATTGTGGTATGCATGTGAGCATTTTTCCTTATAACCTCTGCACATTTTTATTGAATTTTCTCTTATTTTTAATAAAAATATCCTTTCATTGTTTAAAGTTAATTGAATGTAGTAAAGTTGAATATTTTCCATATTGTACTTACTCATCTATATTTCTTTTGTTATGGTTCATTTCCAGTTTTCTAATGAATTTGCATCTTATTGATTTGTAATAACTCCTTATATAAAATGTTAGCTTTTAGTCTACAACACATTTTTCAAATAGGTTTTCCCTGTATTTCTTCTTCATTTTATTGATTATAGTTTTGGGGAACTGAATGCTTTAATTTTCTCTATTGATATATATAATTTTTTTCCTTTGTCATTATGTTTTAAAAATATGATCCTATCCAGATAGATTTTATTTTCTTGATAAAATGGCTTCATTTTCATTTTCTGTTCATATTTCACTAACGAATGCATAGTTCATTTCAATAGTTGATGGGAAGAAGAAATGTAAATTATTTTTCCTAGTCAATATTTTCATTGTTCACTTGCTCTTTCCTGCTTTCGCGCCATTTGACCTGCCAACCTCCATCAGATAGTGATTTTTATAAACAAATACCCCTCAACTTATGATGAGGTTACATACATCTTCCTGATAAAACCATCGGAGGTTGAAAATATTTTAAGTGGAAAATTCATTGAGTGCTTCTCTCCTGCTAATAACCCACACTTAGCAACGCAATGCCTTGTAGAGCATGGACTGCTTCCCCTTCTGATGGTGGCTGACTGAGAACTGTGTCTTACTGCCCCTGCCAGCAACACAAGTGATCACGCCTTATCACTAGCCCAGAAAAAGAACAAAGTTTAAAATTCAAAGTATGGTTTCCTCTGAAAGTGTTCTGTTATCACTTCACTGTAAAGTGGAACCATTATAATTTAAGGACCATCTGTACCCTATGACAGTCTTTTGCTGGCCTTTCTCTTCTGTCCTTCAACCTGGAAAGCCTTGGGTCACTGTGCTTCCAAATAGTGCAATCTCCCTTCACCTTTTTTTTTTTTTTTTTTAAAGTTTCTTCTTTAAGTAAGTTTAACCCATGATGGTAAGATTTAGTTTGTTCTCATTTAATTTAGGGGCAACATAAATATATATGTTTATTCAGTTGCCTGTCTATGAGAAAGAGTGGAAATTTTGTCCAACTCAGGGAAGAGAGTGTGCCAATCATAAACATGGTGTTGTGGCTTCTTTGTGTCCATGATGTGTGCTTTATAGGACCATGATCTTTCAAATTAGAAATTATAGAATTCTGGTCTCAGCCCTTCCCCTAAGTAGCACAACTTTGATCAAGTTAATTAATCTTTGTGTCTTCGTTTTTTGTTTTTTTGTTTTCCTTCAGTGCTAGGGATCCTACTCAGGGCCTCATACATACTAGCCAAGTACTTTGCCACTGGGATATGTCCCTAGCCCTCTATATTAGCATTTTAAAAATAGAGAGATTCATTGTGCTTGCCTTGTATGATTATGAAGATTAAATAAGTAATTTACATAAAATGCTATGCTTAGCTTATACTGAATTTTTTTCTTTTTTAATTGTAGCAAAATATACACAATATAAAGTCAACTGTCTACCATTTTTAAGTATGCAGTTTTATAATGTTAAATATGTTCATTATTGTGCAGCCACACTACAGAAATCTTTTCATCTTCTAAAAGTGAAATTCTATATCCTTTAAATGAGTGCTACCCACTGACACCCTTTTCCTCAGCCCTGGGCAACAACACTCTACATCCTATGAATTTGACTAATCCAGGTTTTCCAAATAAGTAAAATCATATAATATGTATCTTTTTGTGACTGGCTTATTTTACTTAATAAAATATCCTCAGGTTTCATGTCGCAGTACATCAAAGAATTCTTTCCTTTATAAGATGGAATAATGGTATCTTTTATGTATATACTGTTTATATTCCTCCATAGGTAACTACTTGACCAAAGGTAATCTACCTTTGACCTCTTGTGAATAATGCTACTATAAACATGTATAGAAATATTTATTTGAGGACTTGGTTTCCCTACTTTTGGGTATATACCCAGAAGCAAAATTGCTGGATTATGTGTTAATTCTATTTAATTATTTGAGACACCACAATGTTTTCCATCGTGGCTCTTCTAGCATATTCTTAATCCTCAAGTGACATTAAAGCTCCTTGGGGCCAAGGAATCTGATTCACAAATGTCTAATAGTAGGGCACAGTGAGTGGCACATAGTCATCAAAATACAGAATCCCAAAGATTATGCCACTTTATAAATTAGCCATGTAGGGCCCTGCACATACACACTGAATTGTTCTTACTTTGCATCCTGTTTTAACTGAAATGCTAAACTGGCTAACTGGGAAAAACATAAGAACTCTTTGACCATGTTATAGTAGTAATGTTTACATGTACGTGGAGAAGAGCCTACTCATTTATGCATTCAAAAATTTATGGACTTCTGAGCATGTAGCTCACACTGGTCTGAGTATCAGGGATACAGAAATGAAAAACAACTTACATCCTGGCTGAGGAAAGGAGATAATACACACAAAAAAGATGGGAAGATAATTTTAGAGTGTGTTAAGTGCCATGGAGACTCAGCAATAAATAGAATGTGGGCTGTAGGAAGAGACTGCTGAAGATCGAGTGGTCAGGAAAGGGCTGTTTGATAATATACGTAAAGAAACTCTACAGCGGACACTATGCTTGAGTTTCTGTTGATGTTCCATCTAAGCCAGTCAGCCCCCAGCATTCACTGGTCACTGGGATGGGGCTACAAGTAGGTAAAAGGCTTAAATGTCCCAATAATATGAAAGGAAGGCCTTCTACAGAATAGTCAAGGAAGGGTTTTCTTTTTTCTTAGCTCTGGGATTTTATCAGAGGCTGGGGAAGATTTAATTGCTGCTGGCTTCCTTCATGCTCCAGAGGAGGGCCTCACTCCAGGAAGCTGATATTTTTGTGTGCTCTTTATGGGTTTATACAGTTTCCATTCTGTCCCCATTCAAGTTAGAGTTATTGGGAAACTGAAGGCAACATTTCTCAAAATTTTTAGCCAGGTTTCAGGTGCACAAAATGTTTCTCCAATTAGATGTGTTCGTGTGATGATGTTTGGAAGTGGAAAAGGAGGTAGAGACATTTTTTAGGCCTCTTTTTGCTGTTTTTTAAAAAATTTTATTGGTTATTTTTAGTTATACATGTCAATAGAATCCATTTTGACATAATTATACAAACATGGAGTATATCTTGTTCTAATTCAGACCCTAGTACCTCTTCTTCCCTTTTCCCATTCCTGCTCCCTTCCCTCTATTGATATTTCTGCTATTTACTGTTATTTTTATAAATTAATTCCTTGTTGATATACACAATGGTGAGATTCACTGTGGTGTATTCATATATGTACATAGGAGAGCTATGTCAGATTCATTCTGCTGTCTTTCATTTTCCTATCCCCCTCCCTTCCCTTCATTTTTTATTGCCTAATCCACTGAACTTATATGCCCCCTCTTATGTGGGTTAACTTCCACATATCAGAGAAAAATTCAGCTTTTGGTTTGGAGATTCACTTATTTAACTCAACATGATAGTCTTCAGATCCATCCATTCACCAGCAAAAGACATAAAGCCATTCTTCGTTATGGCTGAGTAATATTCCATTGTGTATATATAACACATTGTCTTTATCCATTAATTGGTTAAAGGACACCTAGGTTGACTCCACAGCTTAGTTATTGTGAATTGTGCTGCTATAAACATTGATGTTTATATGTCTGTGGCTATATCTCTGTAGTATGCTGATTTTAAGTCCTTTGGATATATACTGAAGAGAGGGATAACAGATCTCTGATCTGGATTCTCACACTCTGGGCCATAGCTACAGATATACATCCTGCAGTTTCCTTCATGTACAGAGGTGGCTGTCATGGTGGCAGAGTCTTGTTTTTATTATTATGGCTGCAAATTGGCCTCATAGGGATAGCCCCTTGTGACTTCTCTCTGGTCAGTGGGATATTGTTCTGGAAGTCATCCTTGAAGGCTCAGCCTGGAGCCAGTTTCTCTATCCTTTTCAGTGATTTTTAAAAGCACCAACTTCCTCATATTAAATCCTTCTATTTATTTATTTGTTTGTTTGCTTGTTTATTTATTTATTTATTTATCTATCTATCTATCTATCTATCTATCTATCTATCTATCTATCTATTTATTTATGGTACTAGAGATTGAACTCAGGGGCACTCGACCACTGAGCCACATCCCCAGACCTATTTTGTGTTTTATGTAGAGACAGGGTCTCACTGAGTTGCTTAGCACCTCGCCATTGCTGAGGCTGGCTTTGAACTCGCGATTCTCCTGTCTTAGCCTCCCGAAGTGCTGGGATTACAGGCTTGTGCCACCGCGCCTAGATAATTCTATTTAAAATATCTAGAATGGATTCTGATTTTTACAGTTGAGGCTGAAATTGATGCTTCTCTATGCCAAAGAACTAGCCTCAGACTTGATCAGTTCCTTAAGTCATTTGTATATTATTGTGTGAGACAATTTCCTTTATTACACAGGCCTGTGTTGGTGGGAAATTTTCTTTTTTCTTGCAAAGGAAAGCATTTTAAGAGATGCAGATGTGAGCAATAAGAATGGCACAATGGGAAAAACAGAGAATAGTGTTCAGGTAAAGGATTGGATGATGTTTAGTTTGAGGTGTATCTTGCATTTAGAGGTAAGTTCAAATCTCTACAGAAAGGTTTGGTCTATATGTACAAAGCTGAAGCGGGCCAAGAGCTAGTACAAGCAGTGTCACCACTTATTGATTTCTACAGTGGGTAGTTTGGCAGCATTTTCTCCTCTTTGTAAATTTGTGTTCTCTTTTATTTTATTTTATTTTATTTTATTTTATTTTATTTTTGGTACCAGGAATTAAACCCTGGGACACTTAACCACTGAGCCACATCCCCAGCCCTTTTTATTTTTTATTTTGAGACAGGGTCTTACTAAGTTGCTGAGGCTGCCTTTAAACTTGTTATCCTCCTGCCTCAGCCTCCTGAGCTGCTGGAATTACAGACATGCACCACTGCACCTGGCTGTTCTATTCCTTTAAAAAAAAAAAAAAAAAAAAAACACTGAATTTTAAGATATTAAAGGGCAACTACTCATAGTGCTTCAAGTAGGATTTATTTGTGCAAAGTATAATATAAATGAAGATATTCTCAACTCTCCATTGAAGGGAAGTGCAAATGAATCAGTTAACCACCTTGCTAGAAGAAATAGATTGGGGTGACACATTTCCAGGGGGCCAATAGGAGTCTATCAAAGAACAGTGATTTCAGAGGGCCATCAGTTTTCATTTAACTGCACTTTTCATTAAAGAAAATGTGTTCATTTTATCAGAGGGGAATTTTTAACTTTACCTTCTTTGCTTCTAATTTTTCTAGATTTAAGCTAGGTATTTAGCCATATTTACAGGTATTCTTTTTATGTGAATTGTTCTAACACTGATCTAAATTCTATACACAGACTATTGAAAAGACTGTGGAAATCAATATGCCATGACTTTCTCTGGTAGAGGAACAATGTATACTTTTCTTTTTTTCTCTTTTTCTCTTTTCCTCTTTGGCCTGTGAGACAGCTCTTTAGTGTAATTGATAAGTAGCATTGTTTACCTCTGACATTGTGTCTGTATTTGTTACTTCTGACTCACATCATTTTGGGTTCTGCTTTACAGGGGTCTCTCCTAGGCTCTGTGGTTTTTTCCACAGGACAAATGAAATAGATGTTTAGCAGGATTAAGTAGGGTATGTTGTGATGTATATAGAATGAGACTTTGGTTAGATAAATTTAGATATGCAAAATTCAGCAGATCTTAAAGACAATTCAAAAGTCTTGATGTCAGGAGGACATGTGATTTTTATGTCAAGCCCTCTTTCTATTTTTTTTTTTTTTTGGTGGGGGGATACTTGACCACTGAGCCACATCCCCATCCCTATTTTGTGTTTTATTTAGAGACAGGGTCTCACTGAGATGCTGAGCACCTTGCCATGGCTAAGGCTGGCTTTGAACTCGCAATTCTCCTGTCTCGACCTCCCAAAATGCTGGGATTACAGGTGTCTGGCTCAAGCCTCCTTTCAATTTAGATAAATAAATGAAAAATTGAAATAAAATAACTATATTATACATAAACCATGATATTTGCCATCATAGGTATTCTTCATAGGGTAAACACCCCAATGAAGAAGTATTAGTATCTTTACAGATCAAGAAACTGATGTTCAAAGAGGTGAAATAACTTATCCAAGAACACATAGCTACTAAAGGCAAAAACAGAATTTGAGCCCAAGCCAGCTTGGTTCTATAATGCATCTTCTTGGCCTCACCAAAACATTAATAATGGGGTTGGTCCAGTGATTTTTGGATTCTCTTAGGAAAAAGACTCTCCTATCTCTGTTAATCATTCATTTAAGTTATTTTGTCCTGATGAGAAGCTAGCATAATGTTATACAGAGTTGCAAGAAAAGTAGTGATTTCTTAGTTTATCTTTGTGTTCCTGGAAAGAGCTTTGCAAGATAGATGAGTTGAGAGGGTGCATCTTATTCTGTGCTCACCTTTAGCAACTTACAGTGCCTATTAGTACATTCCATGCTAATGAAAGTCCTGATGTTTAATACAGCAATTGATTTGACCACAAATTTGAATTATCATTTTGTGAAGATAGCCCAACTCCCTCAATTCACAGGACAGGGCACTGAGAAAAGAAAACTCAAAGTTGTTACTGAGACACGGGTTTTGTGTTTCCTGTATAGCCATGACATTGGACCAGTTTTGGTCTAACTGAGTTATGTGAATCAGGTATGTAGGATCAAAGCCTGCATAGTTTTTTTTTTTTCATATTCCCAGTGGATTTTTCTACAAGCAGCTATCCAAGCAGTCAGCCAAAAACACAAATTTGAGCAATTATTACATTATTTAAAGAAAAAGGGGGCAAGTGCAGGAAATATATCATTGTGTTACATCTGACTGCTGCTGTGGGTTAGCAGCCAGCTGTGAGGGAGAAGGAGAACTGGGCTATAAAGAAGCACTTCACGTGCAGAAAGGTCAGCTTTATGCAGAACACCAGCAGGTGAAGTTGAGAATAGGGCCTCTAGGGCCCTTGAGTTCCATTTTCACCTTTTCTTCTTCCTAAGCCTCAATACCATAGGATACTTATGTACACACAAGCCACTTTCTGCAGCATTTAAGAAACCATTAACCACTTGCTTCTGTTATTTTCACAATGTGTATTGAGCCCTTTTCTTTGTTCTGCTTTGCTTTACCTGCTGGGATTTGAAGGCCTTTGGATCAGAAACCCTAAGGATTATAATACTCTCCATAATTTGGCCCAAGAAATGTGTTTTTTTTTTCTTCTCTTTTTATTTTCTTTCCCTTCTTTAGGAATAAACCAGATATGGATTTTTTTTGTGTGTGCATTCATTAAGACTCACTTATGGAGTCAAAACGGGAAAATATTTCACCTTTGGAAATATTTTGTGTTTTATAAAGCTTAATAATCTCTGAGATGCATGGGATGATATAAAAAGTTCAGATCAAAACTGTGCTAGCCAATTCCTGTGTGAAGGACATTAACTGAAGAGCTGATATATTTTCCAGGCTCTTGTGCTGAACTTAGAAATTCAGATCCATTTCAATATAATGAGGTAGGGGAGATTAAACAGCACATCCATGTTACCTTTTTAATCTCTCTCTATGCCTCTTCTCCCTCTTTTACTGTATACAGAGAAGAATGAGCAATCTGTGAGGCACTTTCCCTTAAGAATTTTTCAGTGGGTAACATGGACTAAGCTCTGGTCATCTTGAGTAAAAGGGAGATTTACTAGCTAATAGTGAGAGCTAATCCATAAGTGACTCAAGAACAAAACTTAGAAAATAGAAGGAACCAAGGCAGGTTTGAGGGCCAAGATATTTGAAACACAGCATCTGATTTGAGTGAGATCAGAAGAGCCAGGAGCCCTCTGTAGTCTAGGCCCTGGGAAGGAAGAGGGAAGAGTCCATCTGGAAAGGTCCTCACAATCCCACCCAGAGTCCACACAATAAGAATTCTGGCAAAATAGGACGAGGGCCAGGTAGTACATAGGCAGAAAATAAAATAAAAATAGACAGAAAAGCTGGACAGTGACCTGGGAAGGAAGGTATATAACCTAAATGACTTTTTGATTATTCTTGCTGAGACTCAACTTTTGAACTCACTCTGAATTAGTTTGTTTTTGTTTTTGGTACTGGGGATTGATCCTCGGGGAATCTGATCTCATTTTCAGGAAAGCCCTCAGATAGTTGCTCCTGCAGCTACAGAATCTCAAATGATGTTCAATTCAGAGCAACTTTCCCAAATGACCCAAATAAAAACATAAGGTTTTGTTATGGAAACAACCCTATACATTTATTGACATGATACATACAGTCAAGTCAAACAAAGGCTTCCAACTTCATAAAACTGTAGTAGGGTAAATTGACCCATCCATCAAAATAATCAAAGTATGCTGTATATGAAGATAAAACTTTGGAGAAAATTTAACAAAGGTTTTAGCTACTCTGTCCATTCAGAACTTCCTCAGAACAGTATGTATTTCTATTTTAAAATTAAATTATTTGAAATTAATGTGTCTAGGCAAAAGTTACTGCCTTAAGAAAGCAAACTGAAATTGTCTACTCCATATTGTTATTTATGAAGGGTTATATCAAAAATCTATCTGCATATATGCAGTCTATTTTAATCTTCTATTGGTAGGTTATTCTGATAAATGCATGAATTGTAGATATGTATTTTTATCTGTAAGAAAAGCTGTTTGTAGCAATATAGTTTACTGTGAATATCTGTGTATATGCTCTGGATGTGTAGAATGAATCAACCATCACAAAAATATCCTTCATGTTAAAAAAAAGATACATAAAGAAATATGAAGGTCAAAATTTGTTTAATTAAATGAGTCTTTTCCTGGGAAAATATTACTCAACTTTGTTTTCAAATGCATACCCAATATCAACTTTTAAAGAATGACATTCGTCTAGTATAAAACCCATGTGAATTATCACTAATCTAAGTTAAATGTAGACAATGGAAAACCATACAATAAATAACTGTTTCATTTCCTGATATCAGAGCACTTTTTCATGATGAAGTTTCACATTTCTTACAGGTGCCAAATTATTTCATTTAGCCACAAAGAATTCTATGGCTGGGAATGGATTCTACATTTACGGTTTTCAGTGTCCAAATATCAGATATTTCCTATTTTACATTATGATGTGGATTTTAGATTCACTTCTATGTGTGAGAGACCAGGGGAGTGAGTACCTCATGGACCCTTTGTGAATAGGGAAAGGATTGAAAATTATTATGTTTTGTGAGCAGTGCAAGTGCCCTAAGTTGGGCACCCGAGATTTTGTTTGACAGGTTTCTTTTTGCTGAAAATCCATCCCTTAGTACTAACCACTTTTTCTTTTTGGAATATGATTTAAAAGGTTTTTAGAGTGAAAGCAAAATACTTCACCATGAGCTTGCAACTGAAAACATCCACATTTATCTTTTTATAAATTTGGAGTTGGAAATTTGGGTGTGAAAACTGCTGCATCTCACATTTTTGTCTTGCTAACATATTTAATTATACATGACAGAACAGAGGAAGATAGTTCAGGGTAAAGTTAATTAAGAGGTATTTCTTTGTAGCTGGTTTTATAGTTAACCGAGTAGTAAAATGCAGTTTTGGAGGCTCTTGTTCTTCTATGTTTCATTCTGATTACTAAAGAAGACATAAAAGGTAAAATGTAGACTAGTCCCGTTAGGTTTTAAATACAAGTCCCAGCAAAGCAGAGAAGCCACACATACCTTATTCTTGAGAAATAAGTATATTTCTCTGTGATTTAACAGGGTACATTGGCATAGAGCACAAAAATGATATTACTATGTGCAGAATTAGAGTGTTTATATGTGTGTGTTTAACATATGTGTGTGTGTTTATTTTGAAGTACTATACAGTGTCATTGAAATAATGTTGAGATGAAGTTTTGCCTATGCTCAGTACCAGGGATTGCCTGGAATGAAACAGAAAAAAAACATACCTTTATGTTTTGATGGCTTATTTTGATGAGTTTTGTATCCACTTAGCAACCATGTTGCTGGTTGGTTCAGGAGAAACCAAAGTAGTGGTCTTAATTTCAAAGTGTGATACTGGGCATGGTGGTGTATGCCTGTTATCCCAGCAATTTGGGAGGCTGATGCGGGGGCATCGCAAGTTCAAAGCCAGCCTCAGCAACATAGTGAGGCCCTAAGCAACTTAGCAAGACCCTCTCCATAAATGAAAAAATGAAAAAGTGCTGGGGATGTGGCTCAGTGGTTAAGCAATGCTGGGTTCAATCCCTGGTACCAAAAAGGGTAACACTTTACTGTCATCCAGGCAGATTTCAAAACACTAATTAGGCTTCATTGACCTCTTGTTGTATTTTTAGTCTATTTTAAAATATATTTACAGTAAGCTCTTTAAGAAGGAATATCAAAAAATCCTCTTTGGTCTTGAATTTAGCTGGTTAAAGCTGGTGGTGTTTGAAATTTTGCCCTCCTTTCCAGAAAGGAGCTTCAATTCCCCTGGCAACCAAGTGTAATGGATTCTTGGTAATTTACGTGGCTAAGTTTGAACACAACTTTGATGAGATAGACACCTGGTTGTTCTGGCTTTCATTGTGGGTTTTTTTTTTTTAAGTTACATGTAAATTTAGTTTAAAGGGATAAGTGGATGCTGATCCATAATGGAGGAGGGGTATGGGAAGAGTGGAAGAACATTGGTCAGAGGGGAGGGAGGAGAGGGAAGGGAACATGAGGGCAGGAAAGCTGGTGGAATGAGATGGACATCATTGTCCTAGGTACATGTATGACTGCACATATGGTGCGATTCTACATCATGTACAACCAGAGAAATGAAAAGTTGTGCTCCATTTGTGTACAATGAATCAAAATGCATTCTGCTGTCAGTATACCTAATTAGAATAAATAAATTTTTAAAAATTGAAAAAAATACAATTTAAATTTAAAAAATCTAGCTTAAAGGGAAATCTTGAAAAGATCTCAGATTCTCTTCTGATCTCACAGTCTTAAAGGTCATTAAATTTTTCTTTTATTGTTATTTGTGTCTGAAGTTATCATTCTTAATATTTTAGCAGTTATTTTAGTATCACTATCGATGGCATTGCAATTCTGGAAGATAAAGCACATTGAGTTCTCTCTCTGTGTCTCATTCTCTCTCTGTCTCTCTGTCTGAGAAGCCAGTTGATCATATAAAGAACAGAAGTCCCTTCAGGGCTTTGACATTTGCATACTCAGGTCAGTTCTTTGCTACTCTGCATGTAAAGTCATTTATAGTTGTTTAGAATGATTAAGGTCATTTAAAGATAAATAAAGGCAATGAACTAAGACCTTGAACATCTACAGATATTTTTTCTGTTATTGGTTCTAGTCTAGCATTGGTATTTAATGAACACTGATTGATGACAGATTGACAAGGAGGTGAATTTCTTATGGCTACATGGCCACCCATAGGAGTAAAGAAGTTATCTTTGCTCCATGAAGTAAAATGAAAAATTATCTTTTGTGCATATCCAAGGAAAACATATTCCTGTTGGGGGAGTGTGAAATATATACAATGTACTTATCACAATGCCATAAATATGTCTGTCCACTACAGGGACTTAGCCATCTCCTTTCACATGATAGTGGGCCAAACAAGGGGGCAAGAACTTTTAGCAAAAAGAAGTTAGGAGGACAAATGGGCTGCATCTAGGCAGGGGGTGTGCTGTGTTAGCTTTTCATAAGAAGGAAAAAATGGAAGCATGTGCTTCATAGGTTTTATACTGCATGGATGAATAATAATAATTGCTACGTGTACTCAGCAAGAAAAAAATTGGAAAATTGTTCAACTTTTGACAGTTCCCCAATAGGGGGCCTTCTCAAATACATGGCATTTTGGAGCAGTTAAATACATCTTTGACTATAATCATCATTTTATCTACACAGGACTCATGTACTTTGGTGTGTAGGTGTTATACCCCCACCCCACCTTACTTTTTTAAATGATCCTGCACATTCTTTTGATTTCATTATCCCTTGAATCCTATAATGATGTTAGTGACAATAGTCTTTATGAACCCAAGAATGGAAAAGAAATGAAGCTCTAAGAGGAACTTTTATTGACATGGGTGACCTTTATTACTAAAAATGCTTTATTACACACAAAGATGAAGGGTTTTTTTTTAAGTTCTTACTCATTTAGCATTAATTTTCTAAAAATAGCTTAATGAGCATGTCAAGAACTTTGGATTTGAAGAATCATAACTTGTGTCTTAGTAAGGAGCTTTTAATTGTGACTATGTATTGCTCAGGGACTTGGAGGCTCTCCTAGAACTGCAAGTGAGAAAACTAAGACTGCTGTGGACTAAATGTCTCCCTGGTGGTGGAAGTGAAAGTAGAAAGTACTGGTTCATTCACGATGTTGTGTTTCTCTTCCCTCTATGTCTTACCTGGAATCCTTCTTTCACAAACTCACAATACTTAATACCTTTGCACTAAATGGTCTACTGTGTAATGTAGTTATTTAATGTGTTACATGGTTGTGCTGCCCTCATAAGAAGCTCTGAACATTATCCTCCACTGAGCCAAGGGATTAAAACACAATGAATGCTTAATAAATGATAGTTAAGTTGAACTAGTTCATTTGTCTACCATTTGTTGAACACTTACTGTATGTCAGGCCTTGTGCTAAAGATAATGGTATGATTTAGCCATGGTTCATTTACTTCTGGGATTCACCCATTGAAAGGAAAGCAGATCTTTTAAGACATTATTGGTGTGTTTCATTGTGGGACAGTCAAAGAAATGCTAAAGGAAGTAACAAGCTGAACCTTGAGCCAGGTCAGACTTGAGTAGGGTAAGGGAGAAAGCTGTCCTAACAAGAAGTGACAGCTGGTAGCAAATTTCAGAGACAAGAAAAAAGTGACTTGTTCATGCAACAGCTGCACGTGGCTCTGGGTGCCATGTATGATTGGTCCATGGAGAGCACTTGATTAAGAGGTTGGAAGGAACTGCAGGGGTCCAGATAATGGCTGACCTTGTAATGTGATGGAACTTGGTGTCATTTATGTATCTATTTCACAGATATTGCTTGAGTGTATTTGACATGTTTCAAGTACATCGGAACAATCCCAGACAAGACACACAGTATTTATGCCCTCATTGGACCTGCATTCTTACATTATGGTATAAAAAACTGAAAATCAGCAAATATATATATAAAAAATCATTGCACATTGTATAAAAAAATGCCAGGAATAAAATACATAATGTGATAGACTATAGTAATGGTTGTGGAGGGGTGAAGGAAGACAGAGGCAATTATAGAAAGGATAGTCACAAACGATGTTTTGAGGAAGTGACGCTTAACCAAGACTCACAGGATGAACAGGAGTCAACCTTGGACAGCTGAGAGTAAAGAGGTCTAGGTCAAAGCAACAGGAAGTGCTCAGGTGGGAGAAGGGCTAGTGAGCATACAGCGTAGGATAGTGGCCTAAGGTAGACATAGCATCTGGAGAGAAACCGCATCACATTATGCTGGGTCATGCAGGCCACGTGATGGACTTGGTTATTTTCAGTGCAATGACAGCCTTTGAAAGAGAGGCTGGGAATGACCAGCTATGCATTTGTGTAAGGGCTTTCTACCTGCTGTGTGGGGGAATGGATTAGAGAGGAGTGAAGGGTGGCTGGTAGCCCAGTTAGGAGAGGGTGTTGCATTTCTCCTCAGGTGGGAGACATGGTGGTCTTGCCTGGGGTTCTGGAATTTGAGATGGAAGGAAATGGACATATTCAGATCATGTTTTGGAAATAGAACCAATGGGCATTTGAAGTATTGTGTACTCCTAGCTAGTTGAATCAGGATATTACTCTAAAATGGCTTTATATAACTATTCTTTTGTCCAAGGGGCAAGGGATTCTTTAATATCACAATGCAATAACAGAAGAAGAAAAGTAAATGAAATACTGCAATACTGATCTAGTTTTGATTTTGTTTCCTTGGCATAGTCGATGGTGTGTCTCTACTATGATTCTACCTTTTAGCTTTAGGGATTAGAAAAAAAACATGACTTCAGAATGAAATAATAGTAGATGGTTTCGTTCCAGTGTTAAGTCACACTTTGTCCTCCCAGTCCCTTCTGTTCCTAGACAGTATAACCCCAGTGATTTGCATTGTTTTGGATGAAACACCAGTGGCAAAAATTCTGGAGTGGTGGGACTAGATCCACTCATAGTCAAGGTCTGTGTAGTAAGGCAGGAAGGCTCCCATGAAGATGCTTACAGGTTCAAATTTTTACAAACCATATATGTGTGTGTATATATATATATATATATATATACACACACATATATGGTTTGTAAAATATATATATCTATGGTTTGTAAAAATATATATATATGGTTTGTAAAAAATATATATCTATGGTTTGTAAAAAATATATATATATATGGTTTGTAAAAAAATATATATATATGGTTTGTAAAATATATATATATATATATATATATATATGGTTTGTAAAATATATATATATATCTCACTATTCTGAATTTATCCAAAAGCCAAAGCAAATGATTTTGTTTGCACATGGTACCAGTGAAGACTTTCACAATTTCAAACTATGACTTGTAACCATACTGCTCGGCTGGAGAAGGCATTGCGGCTTGACCCTGTACCTGATGAGAAGAGACAGTTCAGTTGGGCTGCTTGTTAAGGTCGGGGCAGCACTCTGAGCAAAGAAAGGGGTCTCTGATCTGTTATTGTGAGAAACCTAGACTTCTGCTCTTGATGTTTATTTAAGCATCATTTTCAACAAGCACAACTACTAGTGAGGAGGACAGCTATTGTGTGAAGCATTGGGAAGATGCTCATTCAGGAAATAAACTTTTACATCTGCATCTGTGACAGTCTTGATTACTCTGTGAGTAGATGAGGCAGAGCTCCTACCTTCTATGAGTTTTTCCCATGGTTGTTGGCTTGAGATAAGTATGCAATTCTGTCAGATGAGGCCAATGAGATAACTTGAGTGGAATGAAAAGTTGGGTCCTAATGAGGCATTCAGAAAGGAATCCAGGGAGGAACAATGGCATAAAACACCAGAACTCCAGTGTTAGCAGGATCACTGGAGGCATAGAAGGTACATGTTAACAGCTGCCTTGAAAATCCTTATTGCTTTGGTCAAAATACCTCTGGGGGATCTTGGACAGGTTCCTTTACCCTCCTGGGTCTCATCTATAAAATGAACATTATTATCTCTCTCTCCTGGTGTGCTTATGAGAGTAAACATATAGTATATGCACCATGCAGTTCCTAGTACTACAGTAGCTATCATTTTTTTTTTATTGTTTTAGCCCAGTTTTATCTGATACAGTCTTAACATGATGCTGTCTAACACTCCTGGAACACCTGCAGTACCATTTAGTCTCTCTCCTAGGTCTTTCAAGTTGTGAATCATTTCAGGTGTTGAAAGTTCTTAAATGGTAGATGCAGAAATATTAAGAGGTAGAGGGGAAGGGAGAGCCTTTCATGTTGGAAGATCTGCATGAGCAAAGACTAGAAGGAAGGAGGCATGGGGTATATTCAGACAGCAGCTCATGATTCCTGTTTGTAGCATTGGATTTTAGGCACAGTGAGAGATGAGAAGAGCAGGTGCACCTCAGAGACCTTAAGTACCAGGATCAATAGACAGATCTAGTCATTCCATTATGTGGTGGGTCCATCCTTCCATATTAGTCAGGAGAAGTGCATGATCAGCTAAGATAACAAGTTGTGAGCTGATAGAATATTCATTTGAGGCTGTCCTAGGAAATAGGAGCTCGATATTTGCCCAGTGAGGACTATGTAAATCAGAGGGTTGGTATGCCCTTTGTGTATTGGTACCCTGGGTTCCTGGGGCAATTCCTAACTCATTCTCTTGAGACTAGGAACAGACTTCCCCTTCATAAGATTCCATGTACATTTTCTGCTCTCCTTTTGGAGGACTAGTCAGTTTTCCAGACCATAAGATTTTGAATTATCTATAGGGCATAAGCCAGTCTTAGTTGGTGGGTATGGTAACTGGACTGAGGTTTGGGGGTGATTGCCAATGGGGGTCCTCACTTGAATTTGGGTAATTTTTTTTCCTGGCCACCTGGTTCTCTAGATGGAGATTCTAACTCTTTACTCATGTTCTTCCATATCTTCTCTACCCTAAGATCATACCCTCTTGTGTCCTCCTGACCCTTCCTCACCCTGAGCTTTCTTAGTTTCTGGGGTCTAAAAACCATTTGCTCTATAAACAGGCTATGAAATGTTGTACTCTATATTTAGCCAGCACTTTATTTCTGGATCAGCATATGTGCTTCAGTTTGAACTGGGGAAAGTAAGGGAGTCACAGAGAAACAAAACAGGAACCTGCCACTGAACTGTCAGTGAGAAAAGAAGATATGTAGAAAATAAACCGACAAGTACATGGCTCCTTCAAGGTGTATACATAATCCCTGGTCTTCTTATTCTTCCTTCCTCCTGAAGTTAGCTGCCTGGGAAAGTAGCACGGAGGAAATATAAAAGAGGTCAGGATGAGAGGCAAGTGCCCTGGGACATAAACCAGACTGTAGTGATGACTCAGTTATATTTTGGACAAAATCAGTAACCTGCTGGACTTGACATTCTGCTTTTAAAATAAGGTGCTTGTACCAGATTACCCAGCTCGAATGGGCCTTTGCAGAGCTAACAGGCTGTGACTTTGCCTTTCTCAGCCTGTGAGAGATTTATCTTTGATTCCTCAACATGCATGCAAGGCTGCTTATCTAGAAAAACATCTGTATTGAAATAGCTGAGAATTGGATTTGGTCCCTGTAGTCCGAGCTTTCCCTCTGTGTGCTTGGCCTTCTTGTAAACAAATAGCCTTTCTCCTGAGCAAGGCTCATTTGTGATATTGCAGTTTCCTAATCAGAAGAGGAAGAATATGAATCCAAAATAATTTCTTGAGGTTTGATTCATTGTTTGCTTAGTATGGTATTATATTTAGCCACATTTTAAACTCTCCAATTTCCTTTGAAATGCACATGGGAGGGAAATGAAGAGAAGCAATTGGAAAACAATAGAAAAAACATTTAGTACAAATAGAGAAAGGCTTGGTGAAATCTACAAATATTTGGGAAATACTTCAAGACTTTCTAAAGAGCCTTCCACACACCACCTGTTCTTCTCATTTGGGGTTTAAATGGGCTGTGTGCTGCTGCTTTCAAAGCTATCAAGAACTTTAGAAGTTTTGCCTCCAAGGTAATATACAAAATGTACCATCCTCCCGGTTGCCTATTGTACACCCTGTTTCAGACCTTTTTGAAGATAAGGCTTTCTCACAGCTTTTTTATTTCCTACTTCATAATTGCCCTGCTAAGCTAACGAAGCCCATTTGGTGTTGCACGCATTCAAAGTGCTCATCTGCATGAAAGCTACTGCCCCTTAATTATGTAAAACAGATATTAAAAAATAATTCTCTGCCTCTAATCGGGATCAAGACTCTAGGGCTGAAAACTGAAATTTAAGCGCCGTTATAGCCACCCTTTCATGCTATAATCATTTCCTGAACTTACAGCCCTTTGGGCTTCCTGCTGCTCCTTTCTTAGGTGCCATCTTTCTCCTTTGCTATTCCTTGCCTGTGCCAGGGTGGTACCCAGTTACCCCTCTGTTCACTCAGTGAAAGGAGTCCTCCAAATTAGGAATCACAATATAGGGAAATGTGATATGGCTTTGGCATGTATTTCCCTTTCACAGGTGTCTTATTACATTTTGACAGGTGTCTGACACAAGATGCTGTCAGAACCCGGATTTAACCTTGCAGTGCCACTTTCAATTAGAGTGTCCCTGGATAGGGAACAGTGAAATGGATTTGAGTGGATGATGCTTTGATATTTTTGTATCTAATTTCATTTCTGTTCCAGATGCACTCCATGTATGGGCACTTTTTTTGTTTTTTTTTCCTAGGTGTGACAAAAATAGGTGATGGTTGGGCTTTGTCACTAGAACTGTGAGTTTGATGAGCTGTTCTTGTAGAGGAAGTCAGATGAAACAGAGCTGTCATCCTAAAATATATTCAGTGGAAGGCAGATCTGCTATTGTTTTGATACCTTCACATGTAATAGGGTTTTAATTTATCATAAATGTCTAGACTGACGATAGCAATGAAACTCATTAGAAATCATTTGCAAAATATACAAAATACAGCAAAGTAAAATGATTGAGAGTTTAAGATGAGGAAAATGCTACTAGTGGGCACCCTTGTTTAGGAACTGTGTGCTGGGTAAGTTGAAATGTTTGTGGAGTCTGTGTTGTTTGTTATTTCCAACCCTCAGTATTTTTTATTTATTTGGGGTTTTCTGGTTTTGGTGGGCAGCTAAGAGCCATCTATTCAGCTCTGCTGAGCAAAATAGGTATGGTTCTCACCCCTTAAACACACAGAGTTTGCACAAATAAGAGAATCTTATGGTTTTTGCAGAAGCTGGAGCTGGACTTTTTTTTTTTTTTTTTTCAATAAACATGAAGCTTTGAAGCAAATCAAGAGCAGGCAATACAGAGTACTGCCCTCATCCCAGAGAAGTCCATGTCCTAATCCCTGGGAATGAATGTGTTTCCATACATGAAATGTGGAATTGAGGTTGCACTTGAAATTGAGGTTGCTCAAGATAATAGGAATATTATCTTGGACTATCCAGGTAAGCCCAGTGTAATCACAAGGGGCCTCAAAGTGGAAGAGGGAAGGAAAAGAGGTCTGAGTGACGCCATGGGAGGACTCTAGCCACCATTCCAGTTGGAATAGACACGTGATCTATTTTCTCCTCCCTGTTCCCTGAGATTACATGAGAAAATTAGTTGTGATCAATTATTCTCACTCTAAGTACCCATATATTTGATTTACTTATGAGGTTCTTTTGGTCACAGTACATGTTATTGTTATCATTGTTTTTATTATTTTGCTCTTCCAACTAGTCAGACTTCTAGGTCCATCTTGTTGAACTTGAGATGAATTTGCCAGTGTTTGGTTCTGTTTTCTATTACCTTTGCTTATTTTAATCTTGTTCTGATAGTTTCTGGTTGATTGTGTTTGTAGTAAAATCATCCTTGGTTTGAGACATAAAGAAAAGCACCTCTGAATTCAATTCATGTAGAAGCATTTCTACATTTTACAGTGTTTTTAGTCTGAAGTCAGGCCTCCATGTGGAAATTGTGTGTACTGAAACCATTACTTTGAAATTCTTTTACATCATTCATAAAGTACCACGTAGATATTATTGCTTTCTCTCTCTATTATCTCCAGTCTGTGTTTGGAACAGATCACCATCTTTGAGTTAGCAAGATGAAGAAGTTGACTTATATTCTGAGGCCATGTTAGGTGAAGACTACAGATATTTATGCATCAAAACTGACATGGCACCAAGTAGGTATGATTGAATTAGTGTAAACTAATTGCATTTATGAAACAAACATACTGTGTAAACACTACATTCATTCATTCATTCACTCATTCACTCATTCATTCATTTTTATTCACTTAATATGTATTAAACATCTATATCCTGGGCATAGCTTCTGAGAAAAATGACTTTTATTTGATTGCATGTATATTTAGAGAAGTTTTTTCATTGTATTTTTCCTTAAAAATGCCTTTGTTCTTTATATAAGTCACCAATGTTGGGGCTTATGAGTAATAGTTACCCAAAGGCAGATGTGGACAATATGGTTAATCAGTCCTGATAGATGATGAGGTAATATTTTTAAATCATTTTTAGCGTGTTACCTGTTCCATCTTCCTTTGCTCATTGATTTCTTTTAGTTATACCTTAAGGACTTTACTCTGAGTATCAGGCTAAGAAAGCTGATCTTCTCACAACAGGTCATCAGGCCACTGGCTTCTAAGAAGCCAGAATGCTTGTTTCTCACATCCATTTGACCCAAAGCTTATGTGGCTTGATTGGTGGCACATATTCTCAGAGACACCCATCAAAGACACGCCTTTCTCACTGATAAGCTCTCAAATATCCAAGAGCCCAGTATGTCACTCTGTTGGTAGATAGCAAAGACAGAATTGTCACTTCACTTCATTGGTCATTCTAAGAGGCTCTTTCTTTTCAATTACTCATGAGCATCAGAAGAAGAAAGAGAACACTGGAGAGGTATAATATGTTGTGGCACTTAAAAGTGCCATCAATTGATTATTCCCATCAATCATGTAAAGAAAATTCTCCTAGCTCACTTGATAATCTTGTTTGTCCTTTGAAGAAGAGAGACTGACTTTCTACCAAACGAGCCATTGAATTAGCATTGTCATTACTGACTTTTGAACTCATTAGGGCTTATTTACTGTTCCCAAGCTGTATCAGGGTCTGAAAATATTTTTTCCTATGAAGAGGGGAATGGCATTTTTGCAGAAAACAAATCACCAATTGATTATTCAGATTTGCAGGCATTCTCTTTGATTGGGTAGTTGATGAAGTGTTAACTTTGCTTTAAGAATTAAATGCTGCAATACCTTATAGACCACTAATGTGTGTTTGTCAGGCAGTGATCATATTCTCCTATTTTTTTTTAATACTGAGGATTTAACCCAGGGGTGCTTTACTGCTGAGCCACAACCCCAGCCTTTCATATAATTTATTTTGAGACAGGGTCTCAGTTGCTTAAGCCTTCCCTAGGTTGCTGAGTTTGGCTTTGAACTTGAGATCATCCTGCCTCAGCCTCCTGAGTCACTGGGATTACATGTGTGTACTACTGTACCCAGTTACATTCTTCTTTTCAAAGGTGATATTTTGGTTCTATATCAAGAAGGGACACTTTGATCTGCATTAAGAATTAAATGTTCAGGACTGAGGATGTGGTTCCCATCCTATTCTAGAATGCAGGAGACCATGAGCTCAATCCCTGGCACCACAGAAACAACAAAATAACCTGTCATTTATAAAAAGAAGAAGAACTCATATTTCACATACGTCAACCAGTTAAAACAGTGCTTGCACACAGTAAGCTATTAGAATTGTTCTTTTACAACCATTTCTGTGCATGAATTTTTGTTGTCATTCTTTCATTTGTAGGGTGCTGTGGTTTGATATTTGTGTTCACTCCCAAATGCATGTGAAAATGTAATCCCAGGGCAACAGTATCAGGAGATATGACCTTTGAGAAGTGATTGCATCATGAGGACTCTGCCTTCTGGAATGGATTAGCGCTCTTCATAGAAGGGCCAAAGGAAACTAGGCAGGCTCCTTCTTTAGCCTTTTTGCTTATGCCACAGGAGGTCCCAGAATATCCACTCCTTCAGAAAGACACAGCAAAAGGCACCATTGTGGAAGCAGAAGGTGGCCCTCACCAAACATTTAATGTCAGCATCTAGATCTTGGACTTCTCAGCTTCTAGAACTAGGAGAAACAAATTTCTAATGTTTATAAATTACCTGTTCTCAGGTGTTTTGCTGTTGTAACACAAAAGGCTCAAGGAACTGGATATGCCTTTCACCTCTTCTGTAATACAATGAAACTCATTTTTGGGTGGAGGATTGTCAAGAGCTTGCCTTTATTATTTAAATTTATGACTTGAGGTCATCTGGAAAAATAAATATTTATTTAAGATAAGTATAGACTGGTACCTAATAGAAACCCAAGAAAAGAATGTAGCAGGAACTTTGGAAGATCCTAGCGCTCAAAACTCATGGAAACATGGACAAAATGATCTTTTCATCTTCTCTCTGCATTATTTTATCTCTCAGGGCCTTTGTCTCCCTCTCTTGAATTCAGACCACTTTCTTTTCTTCCCTTGTTTTAAATATCTGAGGAAGGTATAGTGGTCCATCTAGCATCACATGCCCAAACCCAATATTATATTACACAAACATGGCTGCAGGGAACCTATCCCTTTGGAAAGGGCAGACCAATTCCAAAGAAGATGTTGGGTAGATAACTCAAAAAATAATACTTCCAACACATAGAAGATAATGTGCAGTCCTTGCCTTTATTTTTTCAGAAGAGAGAATGTTAGCAGGAGAGGCTTGAAGTATAGCTGTAAGGTCATGACACCCAGAATCATTAGGATCTATGTAGAAAGTTAGTCAAGGAATTCTTCTCAGTGCCTTGCATCACTGAATTTCTATCTCAGTATCTTTAAAACAGTTGTTGTGATTGCGTGTTCATAATTGCTTCAGGAAAATTGTAGGTAGATGGTATGCTAGGGTACTATACCTTAGTCTCATCTCCTCAGCATGTTAATGCCATCATCCTTCTATATGTCATATTTCATATTCACTGACACAGATTTGATACTCCAGTAAAAATGAGTGTGGCATTCAATAAATAATTTAGCACAAGAATGATGTCATATATACTCCATATGTTGAAATTCTAACTTTACCTGAATGATTATTTCATTAATGCCTTTTCTTCTACCTACTTCCTACACTTCATGAATTTCCCTCACTTAGTTTATTATCTACTATAGGTATGGAATGAATGAATGAGTGATTGCTTAACCCTAGAGAGCTTACGTGAGAACTAGAGAAAATGAGTTAATGAAAGTCTTCCAGCATTTATAAAACCATAATCTGATTTTTTCCATATTTTACAAAAAATATTTTATTTGCTCACATTAACAAATTCAAAGACTACAGAAGAATGTAAAAAGACAAAATTATTTTTTTCTTCCTATTCCTAATTCCATTTTGTAGAAGTAACTCCCGGAGCCTTAGTGCAAATTAAATATATTTTATCCAAAATGTTTGGGACCAGAACTGTTTCAATTTGAGAGTCATGGACTTTGGAACATTTGCATAGACTTTGCTTATTGAGCATTCCTAATCCAAAAATTCAAAATCTGAGATGTCCTAAAACTGGAACTTTTTGGGTGTCACGTCTCTGCTCAAAAATTTTCAGATGCAGGATCATTTCAGTTTTCACATTGTCAGATTAGGGATGCTAACCCATTATCCTTTCTGAGGTTTATCTATCCTTATATAATGTCATAAAGATATGAATGCAGTATTGTGTTTTATTTATTGTTCTATATTTTTTGTTGATTAAAAAATTGCTATAAAATGTGTTTTTTCCCCCACTGAATATATGAATATATAAGATATCCTTCTTGTCAAAATATCAACATTTAGTTATCACTGAGGAGAGGACCACGGAATGAATTTGATACTGAGACACAAGAGCTTACTGATAGTACACCAGAACTCAGCCTTGTTATTATCAGCAGCTGTTTACTTTTCACCTAAAGATGATTTGGGCTCGGTTTGGTGAACAGTAGCCTGAGAGCCAAATATAGCCCACTACCTGTGTTTGTAAATAAAACTTTATTGGAACATAGCCACACACATTCATTCATGCATTGTCTATAATGACTTTCTGGCTGCAATGGCAAAATTGAGTTGTTGACACAGAGACCATAAGTTCTCAAAAAATATAAAATATGTACTCTGTAGGTCTTGAAGTTTTCTCACCCCTTATATGGGCTATAAGGGACCAGTCCATCTCTGTCTTGTGGGCCCAGGCAAGCTCTAATATCAAATATGATGCAGTGGACTGAGCCAGTTTGTAGAGGCATTAAAATCACTTAGTGCCTGTGTATTTTAGAGTTTAGGCTTTCTTTTGGCCAGCTTTTGACAAATGATTCAGGTAAATGGAAAGAAGACAGAGAAGATAGCTGGGATGTGTAGTCATTATTATTGCAGTTTCTCTAATTAGGATTCTGTTTATATGTCTCACAGATATCCACATAGCCCCCCCCCACCCCACATCTGTTTGTTTAAGTGGCATTTTCTTAGTTGGTTACAAGATAGTTAATAAACCACAGCATGACTACACCATGGCCCATATTTATTATTAGCACTCAGTTAAGTAGCATAGTGAAGGAAGTATGCAGTCCTGAATTTCCCATTTGGAATCCATCCACTGTTAATATTTGGATAGGATATGCTGGCATCTCCATGAAGGTATTAAAGATTAGCCAGTAGTTCCTTGATCAGGGCCTTATTACAATGAAGAGCATTATACTGAATTGATTCTTAATAGCAGCTAGAGACACTTATAAGGATCTCCTAGGTAGATATTTTATTTACCTAAATTAGGTCTATGTCAAAAATGTTTTATATTTAGTGACTTGATTTGTAATCTATTTCTTTTGAATTTGAACTGTCTTGCAGCATTTTTCCTATTCTAGCAAATGTCCCCATGCCCCCAAATACAATCCTTAATGAAAAACATTGTCAGAAAGCAGGAAAATTACTACAGCTATCTATCTATCTATCTATCTATCTATCTATCTATCTATGTGTGTGTATACACACATACATACATGCCTGTGTATATATACATCATACATACATATGCATACATGCACACATATACATAGTGTTATTATATATTGTTTATATATAAATATATACTATGTGATTATATATCTATACATATATATGTGTATGTGTATTTAGGTAAGTTTTGATCCTCTATGACCTGTTATTTTTATTTTTAATTTTTGCTAATCCACATTTTGAACTGTTAAATGATGGGGGATTACATTGAGATAAAAATGTTTTCCTTCTTTCAAAATTACATATTTGGAAGTTAACCTGGATTGAGTTAGCAACATTATTCATTGAAATAATGACAGTAAATGATAGTTTACCATGTTTGAAACACATTGAAAAGGATCAAGTCTGTAATTAGCACATTTTTACTGTAACTTTTTAATAGTATAATCTGCTTAACATTCTTGGGCACTTTTATAGAAATCACAAATCATAAAAATTCATGCCCCTCCCCTTATTCATTTTTTACTTTTCACATGAATCATTTGGGCTTTGACAAGGACTGTGGTTTCTGGTTACCCAGGAGGTTAGCATGAGTCAGAGTAAGAACTGAAAAATTGGCAGTTGCTAAAGTAACTAAAAACCCGCCACTTATTTTCTTCCCACACATCTTTTTTGTTCATTTGGAATTAATATATTTTCAAAACAAAAACCAAGGAAAAAGTAGAAAGGGAGAAGGAAGAGTTCTCAGGAGGGGGTGTGACAGGAGTGACTGAAAGCAAAAAGGAGGGAGGAGGAAGATGGTGGAGGGCTAGGAGAAGGAGCAGCTGGCAAGGGCAGGGAGCAGAGGGAGGCTCTGCAAAGGGAAGAACTATTTTTATTTGGAGCCTTCTTGAAAACTGAAAAATCAACCCCTCTTCTAAAGAAACCCCCACTCACAGCTTTCATCCACCCCCTCTGGAAAAAGTAAGATCATCTGTGATTGTTCAGAAATACTAAAAAAAATAGCAGGCCCCATTTAAAAGCAGGTGTGAGAAGCCTGTGTCTCTGTTCCTTCCACAGAGCAGTATTGTGTGCATCTTGCAAGAGACCTCCACTGCTCCCCTGTTGCCTTCGATGCTAATGCCCATAGTTGCACTGCCCTATTTGAGTTTCATTTTTGTTACTTTTTCTATTTATACAGATAATATATGTACATGTGTATGTATGTATATATATCATAAAATACATATTCTATATTTTTATTAGTGAATTAATTATAATTATATGTAATGGTAGAATTTGTTGCATTTGTATATGCACACAATAGAATATAATTTGGTCAATACTGTTCCCTAGATTTCTCCTTTGTCTCCCTCTTCCCTATCCTTGGTCCCTTTTCCCTACTCGTTGGTCTTTGATTTTCATGAGATTCCCTATAGATATATTGAGAGGGAGAGAGAGAGAGGGAGGGAGAGAGAATCACATTTTCTTTATCCATTCATCCATTTATAGACATCTAGGCTGCTTCCTTAGTTTGGTTCTTGTGAACTGTGTATATTTGATGGTTACAACATGATATATGGAAAATTTACAGATAGTAAAATGGTTATTACAGTGAAGTAAGTTAACATTTCTATCATTTAATATAGTTATTTCTTTTGCGGCAAGAACAGCTAAAATATAACAAAAATCCTTAATATAATACAGTTTTACTAACTAGAGCCCTAATGTTGTACATTAGATCTCTGAACTGTTCATCCTATACATATGCTATTGGTAGCCTTTCTCCCATTTTTGGTGATTCATTTATTTGCATCAATATGAAACCACCGATTTATTTTATTCTATAATATATAATCAATTGTTGTCATCATTCTATTGCTTAATTTTTCTCCAATTTAGCCAGAGGAGACCCTTCTTGTTGGCTCTGTATCCTTTTGCCCTGCCCCCATGATTTTTCCCAGCCATTTTGTAGTCTTTGGCACCATAAGAGTCTAGGCTCATCTTGTTCCTTCCTGTCTTTTCCCTTTGGTCTGCCATTTCTTCAAGGGGCTCTGGTTGCTTTTATCAGAGAGTGGGACTGAGAAATGAAGATGTATTTCCTAGCTCTATCCACAGAGGAGCATGTCTGTGGATAGAGCTAGGAAACGCCTGTATATCTACTTGTACACAACACAACATCTAGATCTATTTTTACATCTTTCAGTTTTTATATAAATACTTTGAATTTATGATGATGCCCTTAATCCTTTAATAAGTCCTTTATGAGCTGTTCTCTTTCTGCTGGAAAGAGATACTCTGAGGTCCTTGAATGATTTTTAATTGCCATTATTTTCTACCAACACTTCTATTTTGAATGCATTATTTTTTCCCATGGAAAAATATATTTCTCTACCAATTTTTTTCTTTTATTTAATGTGTTATTTATTACACATAAACCACCAGCACAAAAATACATACCAAAGACTACAAAATATGAGCTTAACTTTTTGCCTTAAGTCATCTTCAGTTATTCTTATAAGGAAAAGGGAGATGAATTTTCTTCCCATATTTCAACCATGTATCACTTTGGTGACTTTTATATTTTGTGTTTGATTTGGTAGTAAAATTTAGCGTTTGATTATTTTTTCTCTTGATCAGGATAGTTTTAAAGATTTTAATCATGTTTCTTTCTTTTCTCTGTTCAAAATTAATTTTGAATATAATTAATTTAGTAGTAGGAATCTCAAAGTATGATTATGATCAGTCTTTTATGTGACATGAGTTAATAATAGCCCCTAATCTGTGTCTTCCTACACACATATGCATTGTTAATCTCAATTTGCTACTGATCTCCCCCCCTCCCTCCCGCCAATCCCTCCCCTCTTCTCTTAAAAGAAGAAGAGAAAGAGAGAGGAGGAAGGGGGAAATAAGGAAGAGAAGGACAGTAAACAGCAAATTCTTCTGAAAGCTTTTGGTTCAGCCTTATTACCCCATGGTGTGACTTGTTTAAAAAAAAAACACACACTAATCTTCTTCCACAAAGAACATATAATGAGAGTCTATGAAGAAAATATGAATCATTTTCTAACTTGGCTATTTGAAGGAAGAGAAATAGGCTTTTCTGAGTTGCAGGCATATCCAACTTAATATTATAGCACTGGACTTCATTCTGAATATTTTTAATATTTATGATGCTTGATGTTTGGAATTCTTAAAAGGTCACTTGAAAATGAAGTCACTTTCATTTTCAAGTAGAAGAAGGTGAACATGAAAAAGGGAAGAGCTTTTAATGAAACCTATGATGTCTGTTCTCCTAGAAAAGGTCTTCGTTTCCTGTAGTAATTGTATTTCTTAATGGCTTTCCTTATGTGAGATGATTACATCTTGACATATGAAAATACTTCAACTCAGGGAATGAGAGTCTCCTGTGGCAACTGACAATCATGTTTATGTGGCACTTTTTTTTTTCAGTACAGTGACCATTGCACACATAAACAAAACAAATCAGCAGTATTCAAATACATACATGCATGATTTTCTCAGTTAAAATATTTTGCTTACAGACAATACTCAGCAAAGCTATCTTAAAAACAAAAAGAGACATCACTGCAAAGAGTCAAGGGTGTAGCACAAACAGAAAGGGAAGGGCAAACACCAGGCTTCATGAGAATGACAAGCCTCAGGACCCAAGGGAATCCAAGGGGCCCAAGGGAACCGTTCTCTTGGCATCTCTGTGTCTTGTATAATATATGACTGAGTGCTCTAGAGAATACCAATCCTATAAGATTGTTAATGGTGAAAGGGATCTTTGGTCAGATGAATTTGGAAAATATTCCACACCACTTCCACTTAGAGTTTCACAATATGCTTTAGAAAATTAGTGTCTCAGAAGGTTTATGGTAAAAACATCTGTTTAACCTTCTTTAACTCAAATTTGTTTGATCATTGCTTTGAGAAAAGTCATTTTAGGCAAACCACTTGAATAATATTTAATTAAATTTAATTGGATGTCAGAATTTGATTATATGGGTAAGGACTTTTTAAGTGACTAGTGCCAGGTCACATTCTCTTTGTGAGATTCTTGGTCCAGTGCTCTTTCTGATGGTATGTACATTTGTGCATCTTGACTGCAGAACTCTTCTCTCATACCTATTGACTTTATGCTATATGACTTAGTTTTAGCATTTTAAAGGAGCTTCACACTTTTAATGGAGTGGTTTGTTATTCCATTGGTTCTCTCAATAGGCAATCTGCTATTTTCAGATGACCCACCAGCTCTAGTAAAAATGTGCCTTTTTTCCCCTGGGTATGACATATCTTCAGCTGTTTCTGGTCACAGACCCCCTGGTTCTAAATCTTATTAAGTTTTTTGTCATTCCACTGGCTGTATTCCAAATGGTAACATTTCAGAGGGGCTAAAACTAGCTAGCATGTTAGATTAATCCCTGATTCCAACCAAAATAAATTCTAGCTAAATTTGCCACTGCTTACCCATCCATTTACATTCCCTCATGTCATGGATCCACTGCAAGGGAAGGGATGTGTCAGCTGTTCGAGAGGTCAGATCCAGTGATGTCAGTAAATAAGCCTGCTCAACCAACTGAAGGCTAGTGAGAACAGCCAAGTTTCCAGGAGAAGGTCTTACAGGAAAGTGAGATGAGCCAAGTAAAAAGAGGGTAATTGAATATCAGAAGTGAAAGTGGGAAATGAATATCAAGAAACTTTGATAGTTTTTACCAACCAGAATATTGTGTTCTTATAGTCAATGCCAGCTCCTCCCCTCCTTTAGAGGTAATTAGCAGGAATAACAGAAGCAATGACACCATGTTACCTGATATAATATGTCTCTTGACCATAAAGCTAAGCCAGGTGTTGTATTAAATGCCTTTGAGTTCTGAGATCCAGCCTTTTGTTGAATGGATTAATGAGTGAATTAATTTTAATTTCATTCTGACTAGAAGGATGAGACCTTTTGATGCTCTGCGGATACAAAGATGAATGAGGCACTTCTTGCCTCAATAGAGTATATAGCAATAAGGGAGAGAAGATTGGACATGAAGGTTGAAAGGTGGGATAGGAGAGGTAACACTATGAAAGTTTAGAAGCAAGGAAAAATTTCCATCAGGAATAATTAGGGAATACTCCAGGCAAAAGACAAAGGTTTGAAATTTTGTATAGGTGTATCAGTTAACTTTCACAATACTGCTGTGTAACAACTGTCCCCCAAACACAGTAGCTTAAAATAATCATTCATTAGGACTTTGTGTCTGTGGGTCAGCTTGGCTTATTCTCACTCCAGGATGTAGATGCATCTCTCATTCTTCAAGAACAAGCCAAAACCAAGATATAATCTTATGATGAAAAGCAGAAGTGGGTCTCATATTCCATGCCCTTGGTTATGTTGCATATCATAGCATGCCATTGGCCTAATCAAATCTGACATCAGAAGCCTATGGAAATATTCTCCTCTTGGGGAGAGGAAGTAGAGAAAGATTGGTTTTCTCCAAATTTAATCTATTTTCATGGAGAATACAATTATTTTATATATCTGGGGAACTGGTTGGGCAGTAGCTGGATTTAGATCCTAAAGGGGACTTAGTGGTTGCATGAGAAAGCCTTGGGTATCAGCTGAAAATAAAGGAGGGGAGTGTTTATAGTGACATAGGATCCAGAGGGTGTTCAAGAGAGATGAGCACCAACACTACCTCTCCAGTATAGGTTGACTTTGGTGTCTTATGAGAAAACAGGTTTAGTGGAAGAATAAAAGCAGCAGCCAGATAATAAGGGGCTGACGAGGGTGACAAGTAATGAAGTAGAGATAGTATCAGCATCTTGTTTGAATATATCAGGGGAAGGAGAAGAGGGGGTTTTGAAATGAGATTGAACAAAAGTGAGAAAGATAAAATAGTTGTTATGGGAACTTATCTTCATAAAACCAAGAACCTAGGGCTTTTTGTAATATCCCAAGATAATGAGTCATAGATGATGGAAATAGAATGGACATCCATGTCTCTCATGCAGCTTAAGATATTTTGTAAGTTAGTATGTATGTATTATGGAATAAGGCAATCCTGTCTTTCAATAGCTTTGTCATATACAAACTTTTAAATGTGACATGGTGAAGGGGTCATGAAACACACAAATCTTGAGAAGATCATTCCTACTACTTAATATGCTCAAGAGACCTTATTTTCAAACATTAGGTGGGGGCACAATATTTACCTGTGCAGTTAACAAGCAACTAACACTGGCAGTCACTTGAGTTGTTAATTAATGTTTAATTTTTTAATTGCTCACACCTGCAGAAATTTCCCCCAATAGGAAAGAAGACCTAATTTCAACCCAGGGTGATAGGAGTTGGGATTTTTCTTCCATGAACATAAAAGGAACTACAACACTTCTCTGTTACCTGGTGTTTAGTAATAGAATGCAGTTGTCCATTAAGAGTGTGCAATGACCTTGAGCTTAAAATAGGGCAAAATGGTACCCCATAAATCTGTGGGTTAAGAGCACAGACTAGAGATCCATATCACCTGGGTTTGAATCCTTGTTCATCTGCTTTCTAGCTTTGTGACATCAGGCAAGAGTCTTCAGTGTCTCCATCTATAAAATGGAGATAATAGTGACTACCTCTAAGTGTTATTGGAAAGACTGAGTAATTATATACACTGTGTAGACTAGTGCCTAGCACGAAAAGAATCATGCACAAAGTTTGAGGTTCCCCTGTTTCTGTTGTTGGTAGTGATGGTATTTTGTTTTTGTTGGCTAGGTTGGCTTTTTTGTTTTGTTGTTAAAATGGTATAGGCCAAAAGATTTAGAAAAAGTGATAATAACCATCTAACTGGAAACTTTACATGGTCTCTTCTAACATTAACAGCAAACCATCTTGGAGGATTATTTTCTAGCTAATCTAAATATGAATATCTGCCTCCTCAAATAACAAATTGGTAGTAGCATGCTTAAAGCCACTTTGATTTGTTTCTTTTAAAGCAAGAATGTTGGCCTATAGGGGAACAACTTCTTGCAGTACTCAGACCAAGCAAGGCTCAGTGATGTTTTTAGCTTTTCCTCCTCTGTCTTTGTTTCCCTTTGCATCTCATGTTCCTCATCACAGGTGCCCCACTTCTTCTTTTTTTGACTCCTCACCTAATCATTACTCTCTTATTGTTATTGGAGAGTCAGCCCCAGGGAGTCCAGGGCTCAAGTCTTGGCAGGCAGCTCTGATCCTTCTTTTAAGTATTTTGGCTTACCTGGCTGTAGGTTGAAAGCACATATGCATTCACCAGGCCTTACCTTAGAGCTGCTATATAAGCAGAATTTGGGAGCATGAATAGCAGTCAGGCATAACAAGCATGGGAAGAGAGTCATCCAGGTGAAGACAAGAACAAACAAAGCCTCAGAAGTGGGGACATCCTTGTCATAATAAAAAAATGAAGAGAAAAGTCCAAGTACCATTGCTCTGTCCAGTAGAAATACTGTGCAAGCTACACATGCCATTTTAACTTTGCTAGTAGTTATGAGAAAAAAAGGTGAAATTAATTTTAATAACATACCTTAAAAACATATCCAAAATGGCGTTAGTTCAATGTATAGGAAAAGTAAAAAATACAGGAGATGCTTTTACATTCTGCTTTTCTGGTAGTAAATCTTTGAAATCTGGTTTGTATTTTATACTTCCAGTCTGTCTCAGTTTGGGCTAGCCATGGTCTAGGGGTTCTGTAGCCACATGTGTTCAGCGGCTTCTTACAGTCAGAGCAGAGCTAAAATGTGGTAAGCAAGAAAGAGAGTAGAATACTTGAAGGTCAAAGTACAGGCAGGAACAGGCAAGAAAGGGTGTTTCTGGCCATGGTAAAACCCACATAAGGTTGGCAAGAAGCTTCTCTAATGAAAGAGAGTAAACACCTATTTTTAAACCATATCTTTGGCTTTTTGCTATCACATGAGTGACCAGTAAGCCATCCTCCACCCACCTTTGGTACTCAAGGGATAACATCCAGCTATATTTTGACTGACTCTTTTGAATATAAGAAAAATGTCTTCAAACTATTAAGAAGAGAAGTTTTAAGGAATTTACTTAAAATGACTATGAGTAAAAAAAAAAAAAAAAAAGAGGAAACTCATGGAAACCCACTGTAAACATCCTTCTGTCTTGTAGACTGTAACCTTATGTTGAACAGAGGTGCCCTACCCCTCACTCTGCATCAGGCTCCCTCTGTACCTGACCTCAAAATATAGCTGAACAGTTGGAGCCTGCTGCTGGCATCCTAGAAGCATCTGAGGAACATGACAAAAGCTCCCAAATCTTGATTGGTCTTTCCTGTGCTTTGGGCATTGGATGATTGTAAAATATTTTAATATGAAAGTTATGTCAAAATCATGTCTTGGTTATTTTGTCATTCAATGGCATGCTGAAGGTGCCCAGTAAATATTTGCTGAAAAAATCCAGTGGATAGAGAAGCAAGTCTTTAAGAGGAACTACCGATATTCCAGGCACAACGAAAATCTGTTGGGACTCTGGTGTCAAAGCAGAAATAAACACAGTCCATGCCTCTATTATTTAAAAACAGGGATGTCCTATACTCCCCTCCCTGGTAGGTCAGTCCTTGAAGGTGTGGTTAGATGCAGGGCAGTCCTGGTGTTTTTGAGCACCTTACCCTGGATGTAGACATCAAGGTGGGGGCAGCATGATCAGCACCTTCCTAGTGGAGGCAACAGGAAGTAATAGAAGAATGCAGAAGGGACCCTTAAGCCAACCTGGAATGCTGCATAGAAGAGGTGACATCCAAGCTTCGAACTAAAGGACAAGCATAAGCTGAGCAGGAGCAGGAAGAAAAGTGTGCCAGGCAGAAGAAAAACAGTTTATGATAAATTTATATTATTTTGCTCCTGCATTACAGTCACCCATCTCTTAGGACACTGTGTGTGAAAGTGTTTGGAAAGATGTAAACCCCTCTACGAATGTAAAGCATTATTATTTTATGGATTCTGTTTGAGGGAACCTAAGCTGAGTGATGGTTGAGCAGGATGAATATTTGATAAGCAGGGAACACACTCTACAGCACAGCATGCCTCTCTGAGAGTGAACTTCACTAGAATTATGGCAAATTTCTCCCCCAGCCACAGTGCCCAAATGCTTGAGTTAGCTACATTATTTAATATGAAAATAGTGGTTAATCTGAAAATCGTGCTAAAATATATATCTCGTTTACTATCTTGGACTAATGCATTGTAAGGTCAGAGACTTTACCTGTCTTTTTGTCGGAATTCCAAAGCCATGAGCAGTATTTTATGTAGGGTATGTGCTCAATGAATATATGTTGTCAGAATGAGTAATTGAAGTAAACATCTTACATTAGGAGTTTTATCTTTCAATGATTTCAGTTTTTGCCATGATTAAGATTAAGCTGCCTATAACCTATCCCAAAAGTAGTTTGCTGTCATTTTAGACTGTTTGTAGACTAGCCATGTTACAACATAATTCAAATTTCAACACATAAAACATGAAATTCATTCTTTGTTCATCTCTGGAGTTTCCACTATCAGAGACTGTGTGTTCTTCTACTGACCTGTGCTTTAACATCCCTTCATGTACAGCATTACCTGAATTTGATCACAGGCAGGATCACATTATGTGTATTGTTCCATGATTTCTTTTCTGACTTTATCAGTATGTTTTGGAGCTTTGTCCTTGTAAGAGCAATATCTACTCTTTTTAATGACTTCATAGGATTTCATATATAAAGCACCATAACTCATTTAGCCTTGCCTATATTTTAATAACTTAGTAATTTAAAAGGTGTTACAATAAATACTCTTGCACATATATTTAAGGCATATTAATGTAGTTATTTAGCTTAAATTCTTAGGACTTTAATTTTTATAAAGGGTAGCATTTATATTACTCAGTCATTTCCTTTGGGCTCTTTTTTTGCCTCTTTTAATAATAAAATCAAGTATAGAAAAAGGTTTTTGATTAAGCATTCTTAGTTGGCACCTCCTAGTTTCACAGCTTAATTGTGAAATTTAAATATATCATGGATTCAGATATTTTATCTACACACACATGCACATAACACAGTTCTGAGTGACATTTAGAGCACTGAATGGTTTGTGCACCTCAGATGGGGAAAGCCTCTGGACCTAGGACATGCTGCAGCTTTGCCACTTGTGGGATTCCTAATGTTTCCGACCACTCACATCATGATCCCAGTAATGGACTTATATAATACCCAACCCACAGAGCCACATGTAGCAGCCTCGATGTCTGGAGTTTTCCACTCTCACTATTTTTATTCTTTTAGGATCTTCAATACCCTGGGTACTTTGATGCAGAGTCAGGATCAGTCACTGTACTATTGATAAAAATTAGAGACAGTGTAGGCCCCTTCAGAAAAGCAAATAATATTTTAATCTTGGAAATAGACATTGCACTGTCAATAAATGCTTTGTTGAATGATCAAATGAATGGAGGAAAGTGAAACGAACGAAACTAAACTTTTGGCTCCTGGGGACATTTTCTACATCACTTACTGCCCTGCAAATTCGTGGTTTGAACCTGCTGCTGCTGTTGGGAATGAGCAGGAAGGACTAGTGTAATTGGGGCATCTATCTGGATAAGGAGCTCTCGCTGGGTGTTTAATGATGGAGTGGGGCTGTCGTGTGGAAATTCCCAAAGCCTGCAACACTTGAGTCTTCATGTCGACTAAAAGGAAAACGTGAAGAGTTGCTATACAAGTGACTTTAGCAAGATACAAGGTCTTCCCAGATCAATATCCACCAAACAACAAAGGCAATTGATAAGTTAAGCTGTGATAAGCTAGATAGTACCTATGGGCTCTTTTGACAAATGTGACCAACAAGTCCTTTACACTGTACATCATGTAAGGAGTAAATCAAAGATGAAATGGAAGATTCTTTATTTTTTCCAGTTAAATGAGAGTGTGTGGTTTTGACTGCCTATCTATTTTAGTAAGGTTATCTTTTCTTAAGAAAACAAAGCACATCCATTCATAGTATGTTTTTCTGCCATGTACATATGCTTATTTCATTCAGTAAATATTTATTAAGAGACTATTTTGTGGCTGGCATGGTGCTGGGCCTTAGGATATAGGTTTATATTTATATAGCAATATGTACCCTTAGGTGCCATCAGTTTAGATATTTCCCCAAATATAAATCTGATTTTTACGATCTCTACCTTAGTACTAAATTCCCTAAATAGCTGGTAACAGACACATATTCATGGACAGGTTTATACTAGAATAGAGAGGTTTTTACCCTTGGGTCTTTACTTAAGCTGTGTATTATTTGGGAGGTTTATGTACTTTATAGCACTTTTTGATAATTTAAAAAGTGCCTACCACTGTGATAACCACTGAAATGGAATTGGGGGGGAAAAAAAAGATAAAGCACTGCGTCAGTACCCATGGGTTTATTATCTAGTCAAGGAGTCCAACCAATTTGCAATAGTTAATTAACTGTAAAAAGTAGCATCTGACTATGTGGCCAGAAATTACATAGGCATTTTGAGAGGGTGATAGATGGGGCTAGAACCATCTGAAGCTCCATCTACTTATTCACATGTTTCTAAACATGTGTTCTGAGCATGAGAATATAATACATACATGGAGATAGTGCCAAAGTGTTCTAATTAGCAGAACTTTAAAAATTAAGTAACAACAACAAAAAAAAAGCTCATCTTCAAAATAACTTAAATTTTCTACAAATTGCTTGGCCAGTATGGGAATGGGATGTTCTTGGATATCATTAGGAAATTTGTTTTCAGTATCAAGATATAGTTGAGAAAAGGTGAAAAATGAACTCTATAAATAAGCCTGCCATTGATTACATTTTAATTTTAAGAAAAGAGGCCTCACACCTGGGAATTTCCCCCCAAGGGTATAGTTGGTGTTCTCAGATTTTGTGTTATTAAGCCCCATCATTTTGGCCTAGAGTGTATCAGTGTCCATGGGAAAAGGACCTTTGTCATCTATGCTTTAGTTCAGCTGCATATAACATAAACCTACTTAATAACATCTTAAACAATAGAGGTGTTGTTGTATGTGCCAAGAAGTTCTCTTGGAGATAAGTCACATCAGTCTCAGTCATTATTTGGATCTGTACCTTTGCAAGATGGCTTTTCTATTTCTGGGCACTGTGGTCAAATTTATAACAAGAAGAAAAGGTGAGAAAGGTGACAGCCCATTGATTTTTTGCCCATCTCTCATTGGCAAGGGTTCTTCTGTGGCAGCTACACTTGTCTTCAAAGGGTACAAGGAAAGTGCATGGTTTGCCATGAAATGGAAGCAGACAAGAGAGGAGGAGGTTTATGTGAGCAGTGAATGGATGGCCAAACCTTCCTGCCACAGTTAAGTTCTGTACAGGTAATATTCAACTAAAATAAAAACTATATTGAGGGGCATTGTGCCTCTGAATCATCAGGTCTCCTTTCCTGTCTGTGTAAACAAGGAGCTTACCTATGGTTGATCTATATTTTAAGGTGTTTTCTTGCTATATATAACATCTAGGATTTCTCAGATACTTTAGTGATAATTGAGAACATTATTAAATGAAGAAAGGACACTTAGGTAAGGTTTACTGTGTTGTAGTTACTTTAAGTTCTTACTGTGCATGGTCTTGCTCCAACCTCACCCCACCTTTCTGAGGCAGGCACTATTGAGCAGTCCATTTTATGGATGAAAAAGATAAGATTAAGGACAGATTGAATCTCTTAATGACATGGTTAGGTGCCACATTAGGTGAGGGTGAGGTGAGGATTCATTCAGAATGTGGCTGTCCCTAAAGACCATTCTCTTGACCACTAAGCTTTAAAGTTGCATGGCAGCCTCCCATTCAAATATATTCCTTTTTTTTTTCCAGACTAACTACGTATAATATACATGTTGGTGTGCTTCTCAGTTTTCAAAAGTTCTAGTTTGCTTGGAAAAGCCCTGTCTTTTGTGAGTTCATTGTTCTCAGTCTGATCTGCGTCCTATAGAGCAATCTCAGAGCAAGTCATGAGACTTGAATCAGGAATAAGTATAGTGTTCCATAATGACTTTGCACAATGCTGTGTTTATGCTTGAGTCCTACCTCTGCCACTTGCTAGTGTCACTTTGAGCATGTTAAGTGTCATAGCTTTATGCGTTTGTTTCTCTGTATGCGTTGGAAAAAGTGCCATGTAACCCAATGGCTTTCTAGACAAAAAGTAAACGAGATAATAGCTGTGAAGTGCCTTACACAGTATCTGCCCATGTATTCAATAGTAGATAACCATTTGTGAAAGTGGTTAAAGGGAAAAAGAAGTAAATACAAATAGAAACACAAGTGGGATTATTTAGCAAATAATAATGTGATTCAATTCGTATGTCTTCACATGGATTTCCTTTATTCTCTGTGTGAGAATTTTCCTTGCCTCTCATGTCTGCTATGAACTCAAAATCTGCTGTAGCTAGCACAGTATTAGCATGCTGCGTAATTGTCAGCTCACTTGGAAGAATCTTCCTGTCCTTGTCACCCCATCATTTCAGGGGGAGGTCTCGTCTATAGCAGGAAGAGGGAGTCTGGTCTTCAGGTAGATCAAATACAAGGTAGAGATTGCAGTGGGAGCACAGGTGGGAGGGTGACTTGGTGGCTGGGGTACATCACTTATACAGTGCAGCTGAAAATTAATCCCAGAGCTCAGTGAAGCAAATTCCAAGCTACCATGTTCATCCAAAGGTCAAAATAAGACTTATGAACAGAACAGTTTTATCATTGCTAAGTAATTATTTTCCTTTCATGTTCCATTAATATTTCTCATTTATCTTAGTCAAAATAGTGCACGCACACATAATAGACACCCAAACAGAAAGGAAAGGTATATGAAGAGAATTAAAAATTGCCCTCCCCTCCCTGCTCTAGCCTGTAAGCCTCTTGTGCTCCAGATAATGTCATTGTGAAGTTTCTTGTAACTTTTCAGAAAAGGAAATAATGCACATGTGAACATGCAAACAAAACAGTAGACAGAAAGCCTTTCACATGAAAGGCTTTTCTTATGACATGGCATTAAATATACTCTTCACATTTTGCTTTATTTTTTTTTAATCATAGTGTGTCATAAAGAGCAGGATTGCCTTGTTGTTCTTCATGGCTGTGCATACAGCTTTGCATTGATAAACCAAAATGTGTTTAACTCAGTTAATGGCATATGGGTTCTTTCCAGTCCCCCCTGGCCCACCCTGCAAGTGCTGGAGATTGAATTCAGGGCTCATGCACGCTACTCATGCACTCTGCTGTAAAGGCACATGAGCAGCCCCAAGTTTTGTTTCTATATGCAATACTGCAAAGAATAGTTTTGCTCATGTTGGGTCTTAATTTTATGTTGGTAGGGTAAGTTGACAGCAGTGAATTTACTGGGTTATAGGTTTTATGAATTTGGCATTCTTATAAGAGCTTGTCAAATGTCTGACATGTAGAAAACTTACAGCGTATTTTCCCTCCCAAAAAACAGGTCAAAGAAAACACATCTTTTTTTTTTTTTTTTATCTCTTTCCCTTAATTTCATATGCATATTTCTCAGTGGTCTTAAGCGTTTGAGTGGCATGTCTGTCAGGTGGATCTTGTTTGGAGATCTGGCCTTCTGTGTCTAGTATTTGTCTGATAGGACAAGAGGCAGATGAGCTGTGGTGAATATGAGAAGTCACTGTTCTGGTTGCTTCAACCAATGAGAAAGTGGCTGGACTGTTTTTCCTAACTGATGATATTTCACTATGGTGTAGTAATGCAGTGTCACTGGGATATATCACTTTTTTTCAAATGCTAAGATGATTATTTTTGCTTATATTCAATCTCATCTAAGAATTGCCAAAATAACCATATTGTCACAAAGTTGATTCTGTAATCCTGGCATTACTGTGTAGCTCCTTACTCTGGAGATCTAACTATAATTGGTTTGAACTTCTAATTCATGAGAATTTTAGTTATTTCTCCACTTTCTTTGGGAATTTCTGACATTTATTTTGTCTCTCTAGTTCTTGGTCCAGGTATGTTGTAGTATTTTTGTCCCCCATCAATCAGATCTGTGATGTCTCCACATACATCCACAACAGCTCCTCCCTACCCCACTGACATTTGTTTCATTCAGTGGTAGATTGGAAGAGAAAAGAGTCTTCATGTTGAACCACTTCTTACATCCATCCTGGATAACTCTTTTCCCACTTCATTCCCTCTTTGCTCTCTTGTCCCTTTGGAAAAGTTTTGCTCATATTTTTGAAACTTTATGGCCACCAGTATCTGTGCCCTCCAGAGTCTAACTCTTAACATTGATGGCAAACCACTGGTGGTTTAAAAGGCACACTTTTCCAGCCAGTTTGATATGATTTCTCAATTTTTTAAAGTTTTTTTTTTTAAATTTGTTCTAATTAGTTATACATAACAGTAGAATGCATTTTGATACATTGTACACAAATAGAGCACATGGTACAGAGTCACACTGGTAGCATAATCATACATGTATATAGGGTAATAATGCCTGTCTCATTCCACTGTCCTTCCATTCCCACACTCCCTCCCCTCTCTTCACTCCCCTCTGCACAATCCAAAGTCCCTTCACTGCTCCCCCCCAAGGCCCTTTATGGATCAGGATTTGCTTACCAGAGAAAACATTCAGCCTTTGGTTTTTTGAGGCTTGGTTTATTTCAGTAAGCATGATACTCTCCAGCTTACTGAAATAAATTTATCATTTACCAGCAAATGCCATAATTTTATTATTCTTTAAGGCTGAGTAATATTCTATTGTGTATCTGTACCACATTTTCTTTATCCATTCATCTATTGAAGGGCATCTAGGTTAGTTCTATAGTTTAGCTATTGTGAATTGAGCTGCTATAAACATTGAAGTGGCTGCCTCACTGTAGTATGCTGATTTTAAGTCGTTTGGGTATAAAACTGGGAGTGGGATAGCTGGGTCAAATGGTGGTTGCATTCTGAGTTTTCTGAGGAATCTCTATATTGTTTTCCATAGTGATTGCACCAGTTTGCAGTTCCACCAGCAATGTATGAGTACCTTTTGTCCCCACATCCTCGTCAACACTTATTGTTGCTTGTATTCTTGATAATTGCCATTCTGACTGGAGTGAGATGAAATCTTAGGGTAGTTTTGATTTGCATTTATCTAACTGCTAGATATGATGAACATTTTTTCATATGTTTGTCTATTGATTGTATTTCTTTTTCTGTGAAGTGTCTGTTCAGTTCCTTAGCCCATGTATTGATTGGGTTATTATTATTTTTTTTTTTGGTGTTCTCTATCTGAGGTGTGTGTAGTAAAGATTTTCTCTCATTATCTAGGCTCTCTATTCGTGTTATTGGTTGTTTCTTTTGCTGAGAAGGAGCTTTTTAAGTTTGAGTTCATCCCATTTATTGATTCTTGATTTTACTTCTTGCACTTTAGGAGTCTGGTTAAAGAAGTCAGTTCCTAAGTTGAGATGGTAGAGATTTGGTCCTACTTTTTCTTCTAATAGGTGCAAGGTCTCCATTCTAGTGCCTGTCTTTAATCCACTTTGAGTTGATTTTTCTTCATGGTGAGAGATAGAGGTTTAATTTAATTTTGCTCCGTATGGTTTTCAGCTTCCTCAGCACCATCTGTTAAATAGGCTATGTTTTCTCCAATGTATGTTTTTGGTGCCTTTGTCTACTATGAGATAACTGTATTTATTTGTCTCTGTGTCTTCTATTCTATACCATTGGTCTACATGTCTGTTTTGGTGCCAGTGCCATGCCATTTTTGTTACTATTGCTTTGTAGTATAATTTAAGGTCGAGTATTGTGATGCCTCCTGCTTTACTCTTCTTGCTAAGGATTTCTTTAGCTATTCTGAGTCTCTTGTTTATCCAAATGAATTTCATGATTGCTTTTTCTAGTTCTATGAAGAATGTTATTGTGATTTTAATAGGAATTGCATTAAATCTGTATAACAGTTTTGATAGTATGGCCATTTTGATGATATTAATTTTGTCTATCTGAGAGCATGAGAGATCTTTCCATCATCAAAGAATTTTTTTAAAGAAAAAATAAAAGCTTCTATATTGTCACATTTTTTTTTCCTTTTATCTTTTTGGAAGCATCTCCCTCACAAAAAACATTTACCAACCACTTTCTGCTTGTTTTGTTTCAGTTTTAATGGGCTGGTATTGGCTGTAAGAGTTGATAGAAGATCTACTTTTGAGAATAAATCCATCACTTCTTTTTTTTTTGTTTTTTGTTTTTTTGTTATGACAGTAGAGTGTATTTTGGCATATTATATGTACATGTAGTATAATTTATCCTAATTAGGATCCCATTCTTGTGGTTATACATGATGTGAAGTTTCACTGGTCATGTATTCATATATGAACATGGGAAAGTTATGTCCCATTCATTCCACTGTCTTTCCTAATCCCATCCTCCCTCCTTTCCCTTCATTTCCCTTGGTCTAATTCAATGAAATTTTATTCTCCCCTTCCTGCCCACTTTCTATTGTGTGTTAGCATCCACATATCAGAGAGAACATTCAGCATTTGTTTTTTGGGATTAGCTTATTTCACTTAGCATAACAGTCTCTAGTTCCATCCATTTACCAGCAAATGCCATAATTTTGTTCTTCTTTATGACTGAGTAATATTCCATTGTGTATAGATACCACATTTTCTTTATCCATTCATCTGTTGAAGGGCACCTAGGTTGATTCCATAGCTTTGCTATGTGAATTGAGCTATTATAAAAATGTTCAACATCTTTAGCAATTAGAGAAATGCAAATTAAAACTGCATTGTGATTTCATCTCACTCCTGTCAGAATGGCAATTATCAAGAATACAAGTAACAATAAATGTTGGTGAGGATATGGGGAGAGAGATACACTCTTACATTGCTGATAGGACTGCAAATTTGTACAATCATACTGGAAAGCAATATGGAGATTCCTCAGAAAACTTGGAATGGAACCACCATTTGACCCAGTTATCTCACTCCTTGGTATATACCCAAAAGACTTAAAAAAGCATACCACAGTGGCGCAGTCACATCAATGTTTATAGCAGCTCAATTAATCACTCTTTCCAGTGGAAGAAAGAGAATGACCTTTGGAAAGGGATACCAGTGTTTAACTCCAGGCTGTCATTTACTCATTATTTAAGATAAGCAACTTATCTTTTTTTTTTCTTCCAGTTACGGGGATTAAATACAGGGGTGATCTACCACTGTCCACATCCCTAACCATTTTTATTTTTCACTTTGAGACAGGGTATTTCTAAGTTGCTGAGACTAGACTTGAATTTGCAATCCTCTGCCTCAGCCTCCTGAGTTGCTGGGATTATAAGCGTGTGCAACTGCACCTGGCTTCAACTTAGTTTTTGAATAGTATTTTCTTTCCGTAAGGTCAAGTGGAATATTCTTAATGAATTGTTTTAAAGATTGGAAATCACAAACATCTATTATCTGCCATAATGATTGGAAAGTAGGAGCTGCTCAAAACAGAGTGGTAAGACAGTGACTTGAAATTTCATTCAAGTTGAGTTTCATCAATCCTGAGTTAGACCATTTGTGAATTTCACAGTAGAGAACACTCTCTCATTCTTATTCCTCATTATCTCAACAACTCCAGTGCCCATCACCATAGGAAGGGTCCTCAGGAAAAAATCTTGTAGTTCATATTTTGTAGTTGGTTACTTAGCATGTATTCAGTACTCAATGGGTGCTTATGGCTTGGTATTCTATTGATTGATTGATTTTTTTTGGCTGAAAATTCACTTCCTTTCTACCTTCATGGAAAGAAATTAAAATTCATTATGTTAGAAAATGTTTGGTTTCTTCTCTGGATACCTTACTTGAGTCAGGTTTCCATATTCTAACATAAAACCTATCTTCATTTTTTTTCCTAGCAATAAATCAATCCTTCTCATTTCTAACTCATTTCCAAGTTCCCTTTTGTAATTTTCCCTCTTTCCTACACATGAATTCCTTCCTGTTCTTCTGCTTGAAATCCATCTCTGGTGTCATAAATGCCCTTATTTCTGTGTGATTCTCCTGTCTCCTTTCCCTCCAGATGATAAATTTGCCTTATTTGAAAGAAAACATCATTTGTTCTCTCACATCTGATCTGAATAACAGTGAAATGTTTGTTTAAAATTAATGTTTTGAGCAAAGAACCCTCTCTGTTTACTTGACTTGCAATATTTTAATATTTAACATGCTATGATGTAAAACTTGTGGAAGAAAAATCTCCTGGTGTGATCTGGTTGCCTAACAATTTACATTGAGCTGCAATATTTTATTTGCTATAATTACTCACTGACAAAACAGAGAATCGAAATGCAAAAATACAAAATGCTCTCAGTTTGCATTTTACTTCAGAATGTAGAGAAAGCCTCTTTTTGAGAGAGAGAGAGAGAATGTGTGTGAAGAAAGGAAAGCCAGCTTAGGCAGATACCCATCTCTGCAAACCAACTCTTCAGCAGAAAGACTCAAACCAAAGAGGAGATTGTAGGGCTGCCAGAGAGTTTTTCAGAGGCCTGTGATGTGGACTTGAGGTTGGAGGGCAGGGCCCAGGGCCATCACATTTCCATTTCCAACTCCAGAATCTTACTGTGATTTTATATATGTCCTTTCAGCCTGTGGCACCAATGGCTCTGCTCTTAAACCATTGAAGTTTCATAGATAAAAGGTAGCAATCCACCAGGCTCTTGTTCGAAAATGTCCAACTCTGGCACTCTTTCCTCCCCCTATTATTTGCACTCTTGAAAGGTACAGGTTTGAATGGGCTCGAGGGTCTGAGTGGAGCATGACAGCCACCACCACAGGCACTGTGTGTGTCAACCAGCAGCTCTTCCCTTGACTTCCTCCACTGTGAAAAGATTCTCTTTGCTTTCAGAGATAGGAGCACTCACAAACCCACATCTTGGTTCCTTCATATACCCCTCTGACCCTCGTTTCCAATTTGACAAATGAAAAAATGTTTCTGTTTCTGAAATTACTAATGTGGTTGCCCCAATGCAGTTTTCCAGGATATAATTAATAGAGGAAATTGAAACAAGATTCTTTTTTATGATTCAATTTAACAAGCACTCTCCAGGTCAAAACAAACAAAACATTAACTTTGGTATCATGCTAAGGGCAAAACGTTGTGTTCAGATTTTTTAAAATCTGAAACAGCAAAGACAACTGTGTATCAAAGTCTTATTTTTTTTCTCCTAATAAGTTGATTTCTTCCCAAATGTGCTATAGGTTTCATACAACTTGCTCAAAGTAGGTGGTGAACTTTTAGGAGAAATTATGGCAAACTATTTACCAAAGACAGTTAATATGCATTTTAATATTTCAGGCACATGAAGCAGTTAAGGCAAAAGATTCATTATTACATAAACCACGTGTTGCCAGGATTTGGGTAAAGTTCTTAGAAATATATAACTGTATTAGATGGTACATATTAAAAAAGATAGCTTTCTCTAAGCAATCAATAACACAGGATTTAGTGATCCTTAGTTAGTTCCCAAGTATTGATTTCATGATCTACATTCATTTTAATTTTATTTTTTAAATAGCTGGAAAGTTGATTTTTGGGTTGGAGAATTTCTTTTCAGAGAAACATTTTTTAAGTAACTTGTGGGTGGATTTCAGCAAACTTCTTAAATGCTAATTGAACTTTTCAGTTTATTCTTCATTTTTGTTTCATTCAAGATGGTGTAGAGTTTCCTCTGAGTTAATAATACCACTTATTGCTTTATGTCTTCAATAATAAAAAATTGGATGATCATTACCAATTTTTTCTTCCATTTATGTTGACATGTTATCTATCAAAGCAAAAAGAAGTAAATAAATAATAAAACAGAAAGAGTGCTTGTGGAGCACAATATAACACCTGTGAATTAAAATCACTCTTTAAAGATGATACACAACATCACTACCTTATAAGGCTCTGTAGAGATTACACTGTTTTAGATTGAATATATGGAAATTAAGGTCTTATGAAGGGGAGGGAGATTTATTGAAGGCCACCTGGAATCTTGCATTGGAATTACAAAGCCAACAAGAACTGGGGAATTTCTCTAGGCAGCCCTCATGAGATTTGTGATCACAGAAAATCTGATATTTTCTTCATGCCTGGATTTTTTTGCTTGCTTAGTTTTTAAGCCTTCAGAAGATCAGTTTGTACTTGACCATCCTAAGTCTTTTGGTCTTTCTCTACCATGAGCTTTCCACCTAAGCTCTTGTCACATCTCCAAGAGCAATTAAAAATATCCTGTCATATTTTATTCAACATGTCTGTGTCTCATTGCAAGAGGGTTTTACAAATCAATCACGTTTCAGGTTAGAAAGCATCCCTGGAGTCCTTCTTTAAACAATATTCTTAGTGGTCTCTGTCAGTGGATTAGAATTGACATGCCTGGTGTAGATCATCTTTTATATCTCTTTACAACTAAGCTAATTTTAAGAAATAGCTTTGAAACAGGGCATATGTGGCTTCTATGATATGGAAAAACAAGAAATATTTGTTCATGATTACAAAATTTGCATAACAAAATTGATCATCTTAGCTATTTGTCAATGTAATATTCATCAGCATTGAGTATCTTCACAGTGTTGAACAACCACTATCACTATTACTATCACCATTTCCAGAACTTTCTATTATCCCAAACAGAAGTACTATACCCAATACACAAAATCTGTTTCCTCATTCACCCAGCCCCTGGTAATCTCTGTCAGAGTTTTCTGCCTCTATGAGTTCACCTGTTCTAGAGCCCCATGTGAGTGTGGTCATAAAGTCTGTATCCTTTTGTGTCTGGCTTATCACATCCAGAATCATATTTTCAAGTTTTATCCATATTGTAATATGTCAGAATCTCATTTTTAAGGCCAAATAATATTCCATTGTATGGATATGCTCCATTTTATTTATACAGGGAATAGCATTTCAACTAGGCTCTTAAGGACAGGAGAGGTGGGGCAGTGTTGCTTCTTGGCTTACTGAGTTTCTGAAAGGAACAGGCCTAGCAGGGCCATTCTGCATGTCTCACTAATATTTCATTTAAATCTCAAGTGTATGACCCTTGAGATTTGGAGCTCTAAATGTTCCCTAAACCTCTTCTTTGTCATGTCCTATGACATAATTAAACCTCTTAAAGGTTTGTTCCAAGTTTTATATGAAATAATGCCTTGGATGTTCCTGACATGGCACACGGTAAGTATTCAGACAGTGAGTCAGGCTTTCCTCACTTACTACATGTTACCACTCCAGCGACCCCTACCCACGATGCAGAATGAAGACAAACATAACAGTAGGTGTGTTTCTCTATGATTTAGAGGGGAAAAAAGAAACCTGAGTTCCCAGGGCATGAATTTGGGAACTGTCAGGCAGGGACGGCAAGATCCTGAGAAGAGGAAGAATGGCCTCTGGGACTTTTACCTCTCTTCAATAGGTCCCATGAACTGGAGGCAGCTGGTTTCCTGGATCTAGTCCATCTCAGGAGAGGAAGGAAAACACGTTTTTGTTTTTCATCTGCCATGCCCAAAACACCTTTTCCAAGATAAAAGTGTCTTTTAAACTGGTTTTGCTGTTACCCATGAAAAAATATTTTTCATTTTGATAAAAAGCAATTTCTGTCTTCCTGCCAAGCCAACAAAGACTCTTTGAGAAATGCTTTTGCTTTCCTGGTATCAGGGTGTAAGATCTGCATGACATGGAGACCTGCAGTGACATCATTTCAGCACTTGCCTAGGGTGGTAGCTGGAAGAAAAGAAGAATGAAACATACACCTCCTGGTACAGCATTTGAATCAAATACATATGCTTGGAGTCTGCTGGTTGTCTGGGCACATCTAAACTTATAGCACACTGTGGCGTACTTCCTATGAACAGTAGATTCAGGACACAGTGGTGGAAAGAGTAAAAATGAGCACTGTAGACTCCTCCTCCTGGCCCCCCTCGACTATATTAAATGGTTATTTTCCGGCAGAAAACCTTTTCATTCCAAATAAATCCAAAGTGATAGAACCAGAAGCAAATCAAGCTTTCTAGTCTACTAAAAATTCCTGGGAGATGTTGTCTATAGAATCCATTTTCTCTGTGTGTCTCTGAAGAGCTGTAGCCAAGTCAAAGAAATAAAGCATAGATATTGTGCTCTGACTTCCTGCCCGACTCTGTCCCAGGAAACCCTGTGCGTGGAAGTTACAGGACGCCATTGGAGCATGCAGAGATGTGTTCTCAGACACCTTCCTGAAGAATGACAGTGCGTGAAGGGGGCCAGCCATGAGTTGGTTTTGGAGTACATGAATGAGACTCAGTTATGCATGGAGTGATAACTTTTGCATCCTGAAGCTGGCATTTCCTTTAAAGGATTTGGATCTTATCCATCATATCCATCTTGGCCAGCTGATTGGAATGTTGAGGGAGTCCTCCAGAGCCACTGATCTGAGTTTGATTTTCCACTCTCCTTTGGCTTCTGACCCATCTGAGTAAAAGTTAGCTTTCTTAAAATATGATGATAAGCAAGCTCCTGTCCAGCATGTTATGTCCAAGTTTGAATTAAAGAGCTTTTCCTAAATGCTCTGCATCATGTTTACCACATAGCCAATGCCCAGAAAATGTTGATTCTCTCTCTCGTTTCTTCTCCCAGTTTGCAATATAATTTTCTTTTGGTGCAGGTGCTAAGGCAGTTAAGCTCTGTGTGGCATCATCTTTATGATATAGACATTGGCCAAGAGCCTCAGAAATAAATCTGAGAATTAGAAAGAAGAAAGCCCATCACCATGCACTTGTCAGCTGACTTTTCCCCTTTCTAATTAAAAGCTTTCATAGTAAAATACTTATTTTTTTTTCTTATTCATGTGTGTGGATACTGTTTGACAGGCATTTGTATGTGTGCTAAAGTCTGGGGAAAGTGGCAAGGGGAGTCTCAGTCAACATGTCACTTCCCTGTGCTGACAGTGAAATTCCTTCTGAAGAATGCTGATGGTGTGCTGGGGCATCTTGGCATCAAGAGGAGAGAGAGGCACTGAACAGTCAGAGCGCCTTTCTTGTCACATGAGAAAAATTCTTGAGATACAGCAAACAGATAAGAAGTGATACTATGGAATGATGGGTAGCCTGTAGCTTTTAGTTCTGTAGGAAATCATGTGGTGATAGGACAGGTGTCTGTCTTGTGTCAGGACACTGTTGCCCCAGTCACAGAGAAGTGCACATGTGTACACACATGCACAGGGTACATGACCTTGACATTGGTGGGATTTTGGAGTACATAGCAAAGATAACCATTCCTACTCCATTGATTCCTTAACATATAAACAGAAACAAAACCACAGATTTCTAACAAGTGACAGGTAGTGAAATGGCATTATTGTTGGAGAAACTAAGGATAGGATTTAAAATTTTCTACACAAAGATTTAGTATGAAAGGAAATTTTAAAGTCCAGACAAAAGCAACACCCACTTTCAACACAGCAAAGACAGTGAGGGAGTATTTGTTGACTGGTTTTCTGTGCTCAGTTTAGCCCAGCACCTGACACATCATAAGTGCTTAGTCAGGGCTGGTTTGGAGGTTATTAATAAGCAGATCATACAGAAACTTTGCTTTTTCTCAGTATTATCTTTAGGGATAATAATATGTAGTTGTCAACATACTGAATGGACTCCCTCATTTCATCATTATGAAATGACAGACTTCCAGATTGCTTTCAAAACCATGATGCTCTGAAGAAGTGTTACTGGGGTGGGTGAATCAGACCCAGATCATTTCCTTAGCAACAGAATCATAGGATGCATTTACATCCTTCTTCCATGTGTCAGTAAAAACTATTTTTTTTCTATCTGACCTTGATAATTCCATTTGCCTCAGATACATATAAAGTATCTTCCAGGTTCTACTAGAATTTTGTTTAAGTTTGTGATTTAATTTTATATTCCGTTACCTTTCTTTTTTCTTTTGCTTTTGTCTGTTACTATTTCTTTCCAGTAATTGTTTGCAAACTTGTCATTTGGTTCTAAAGAGACATTTGAATTGAATCCAAAACTTTTTAAAATTCTGTAATTAAAAAAGCTAGAGTTGCATGTAGAATTATTATCAAATTAAATTGATTTTTCTCCCTATAATAGCTCAAATTTAGAATTTTTTTGTGATTGAGCAAAATCATTAAATATGTTCTCAAATATATGTGTTTTTCCCCCCAGAGTAATTATTTGGAAAAATATAATGTACATGATTTCCAATTTACATGTATGAAATGCCTGATTTAAGTGTGACTGTGAATAGATTTATATTATGCAAGGAGAATTGTATATATGTATATGCTTTTCAGAAATTTCTTTATTCCATATTGAATATTTGGGGTTTTTAACTCTATGGATATCATATAAAGTTGTATTAGGAAAGGAGTTTATGAAGAAGTGAAATGATAGAGAGAATGCAATAAGAAACAATGATAACTAGGCATGGGAAGCCAGCAGAATCTGGACTAAGGCAAGACTGGAAACAGAGCAGCCAGATCATATGGGGATTGTATTTTAGGTATAATAATAAATTTTAAGTGCCTTGAATTGTCATATGTAACAAATAGAAATGTAGGATACCCAGTTAGCTTTGACTTTCTTATAAACAACAAAAACTTTGTTAATGTAAGCTATGACTCAAGTACAGGTTGAACGTTTCTAATCTCAAAATCCCAGACTTACCCCAATGTCTCGGTTGGATGTCCTCCTCTTGTCCTCCTTTCAGCAGAGCATTTATGCCACGTGTCATAAAGGCTTGTCCTCTGTCTTTTCTGCCAGACTCGGAATCTCTGAGGACACAAATTGTATCTTTTCCTTTGCTAGTTATCTGGCATCTAGCCCAGGGCCTGAAACAATGGACAATCTTGTGCATACTTGTTGAATGGATACCTTAAGTGAGGTCTCTTTAGAGTTACCCTCAGGCCAGTAAGCCATGTGCTCTATTCTGAGTCAGATTTCTGGGATATCAGTTGCTAAGAGGATTATATATTAAGCATTTCCAGCTGTCAGATATTATGAAAAATCTTGGAGGTATCTGAATCTAGGTCTCTGTCCTTAAGGAGCTCATTAACTAGTTGAGAATATGAGATAACCCACAAAAAAGACAGCAAAACCATAGGAAATGCAATGAAGAATTTGAGTAACTGATAGAAGTATAAGACTCAGGGATACTTAACCTGGATTCCATGACTTAATGGAACTAACATACAAGGATACATGGAAAGGCGGGGATCTGTAAAGTCCCTGGAATTATGTGCAGTGTCTTAGGCATGTACATTCTTTTGGTAAGAAAATATCTAGCTTTGATTGAAGGGAAGTACCTGACAGCAGAATTATTGGCAGGCATCTGCTCTAAGTGCTGTACACATGAATGATGTACTAAAGATCCAAATATGAATAGTGAAACTAGAAGCTGAGAATGGAAAAGATGAAATTGACTTATAAATTCTGGGGTAGAATTTCTTAATAAGAGTAAAACTGGAGGAATTATCTCATAATTAAGGATTTGCATTCAGTGAAGGAAACATGGGAAAAAGTGACAAAGGATGAACTGAGAGAAAATATTGGAGATATGTATGATAACTGGAGATTTATGTTGACAAAATGTTCTTTTTATTCCTGCTAATTTGTAAACAAAAGATATGAAATAAAAAAAAATATAATGGGAAAATGATATAGTCAGTTCATGGAAGGGAAACCTTGAATGACTAATATGTATTCAAGAGTTGTTCTCTTTTGTTAGTATTCACAGTGAATATTTAAATGAGAAATGCTATCCTAGAGCCATGAGATTGTAAAAAAAAAAAAAGCCAGATAATAGTAAGGATTAGTGAGGATGCATAAAAACAGGATTTTTTAGGGTTGTTTGCTATGATGAATTATTAGAAATAATGGATCTTCCTGCTGATGAGAGAATGGAGAAGTAAAATTATGGCTTATGCTTATTATAGAACGTTTATAATAGAGCACTTATAGTCAGAAAGGATTAAAACCTGGAGCAATTCTGTCCAGTAGAAATATAATGGGAGCCAGATATGGAATTTACAGGCTTTAGTAGTCACATTCTGGGAACCTGTTGAATGTGGAAGCATCCAACATGAGGCTTTTTAACAATTGAGCCATCCCCAGCCTGCCCATTCGCCCACTCTTAGGTTTTGTAGAACATTAATATGCTGACTCTTAAGGGCTAAATTGTATTCTCCTGAAAATTCATATTGAAACCTTAACTCCTAGAACTCCAGAAGGTGAGTGTTTTTTAGAAATAAGATGTTTGAAAAGGCAGATTAAAATGAGGCCATTAGGATGGGTCCTAATCCAATCTGCCCAGTGTCCTTGTAACAAGAGACACCAGAGAGGTATACATAGAGAGGACCATCTGCAAGGGAGGGACAAGCCCTGTGTGAAATGAAACTTACCTACAGACTTTCCTCTTGGAATTTCAGCCTCCAAAACTGTGATAAAATACACTTCTCTTATTTGAGCCACCTAGTCTGTGGTATTTTGTCATGGCTGCCCCGCTGAACTAATACACCTACACTTTCAAATGTACCAGGCTAGCTTGAGTGGGAGCACGACATTCAAAACAGAACTCTGGAGTCACATGGGATCAGCCTTAAATTGAGTCTGCAAATTGCTAGCTCTGGAACTCTTTTAAGACCTTTCTTTCTTGTGTGGAATGGGGAATAGTAAGTAAACTTATCATATTATGGTCACTGGAAGAATTAAATGAGTGAATAGACTGCTATGTCAGTGTTCTGTTATCTAATCATTAGGCTTGGATGCCACGTTCTAGATGCCAGTCTCACTGCTCACTCACAATGCACCTGAGAACCAGGGAAACCTAACACATCAGTTCATGCCCAGTGTGGCTTAAGGGTCATGAACAATGAATGACATTGCTCTGTGGACCATTGTGTGGTTTCCTTATTATTTTCAATGGCTTATTCTCCAAGAACCAAGCTTGAAATTAACTTCTGGAGTTCCAGAATTGAACATGATTTATTTTGAGTTTTCTTTAAGGCATTAACACTGACAATGTGTAGTTAAAATGGGTATGTGGGAGACTCTAACAGACACAGCAGCGACCTCTGCAGCATTGTGGGTGAATAACAGCCTCAGAGAGAAACGGTTTCAGAACACTCAGGGTAGAATTTTGTTGTAGCTCTAATTGCTTTTCCTTCTAGAATGAATTGAGGACAGGATTAGCCTTTGCAGATGGTTACAACTCTGCATCAAGTGTTCTATTTTCCGGAGCATTACTGTAATATGCCTGCATTTTAAAATACAACAGATTCTTAGCAACATGTCACTCTGTGAATGCAGTGCCTTCGGTGTGCTTAGATTAGTTACCTCCCCACATCAAGCTCCAGCAGATAAAGGTAGGCACTTAATATTCAGTGCATATGCTGTGCATATCCCTGTTGATATGCTTCGTTTCCTAAAATCACATAACCTTTTGTTATCTTGTTACACATAAAAAGGATGGTTGGATCTGAGAAAACTGTTCACTGTGTCAGATAAACAAGTCACAAAATTTCATTTAAAGTACTTAGGCCCTGCATGGCAATGCACCTTGGAGAGGGCATGATTAGAAATCTTGAACTGAGTTCTTTGCATACTTCTCAAGAATGTCTCTGACTGAAAAAAAAATAATAATGTTAGCAATCCTGTTTTTGTAGAGTTACAGTATTCTACTACCTATGTACATTACTGGTTTCGTAGGGTGATTTCTTGTCTTTCTCATTCCCTCCTCTGACTTCTATTTTCTGCTGTTGGGATGTTTCTTATTCAAGTGTTCTTTCTCAGCCAGTGGCTAGTTTGGTTTGTCTTTTAAATTTTTTTCCCCTTGCATTTGTGAACAAGTCCTAGTGCCCATGAAAGCAGAGAAGTAATGGGATTGCCTGGAGACAGTCACATACACTTTAGACAGGCGTTGTGCAAACCTCTGCAGTCAGCTTGCAGAACCCTCTTCAATTCCAGCTTGTGAACACTGAGGACAGCCTGGCCTGCACAGATGCTGCCAGTTACTGATTATTGCTTTGACAGACTCAGCTGGCTTGACCATGCTTGCTGCATTGATTGGTGTTCTGTTAGAAAAACCACCTGTTTATTGAACACCCTGTACTTGTGTGGATTCAACATTGGATTCTGCAGATTGGTCAAAGTGGGCATATGTGAGATAGTTTTAGCTTTAAAAAACAAAAACAAAAAACAGAAGGAACCAGGAAGTGAATCATGTGAAAAGCATAGGAACACAGTTTTATTAAATGGCTCTATCATGTTCCATGTTTGGTCTTAATTTATACATATAAACCAATGACTGCCTAGAATTAGTTATATATTAAATATTGGGCAGAAATATAAGGTAAATCTACACATATGTCTGGAAAAAATAAGCTTATTGTTAATGATAGAAGGAAAGGATTTTAGAAGGACATAGGGTTTGGCTATAGGGTTGATAATAGAAATACAGAGAGCTCCTTCCTGACCTATGGATGCATGGAGCCAACTACTGTTGGTGATATCTGGTTAGAAAAAATCCATGCCTTCTCTACCCTATCTTCCTCCCAAAGTCCTCCTCCTTGATGTTCTCTAAGATTTTTTAGAAACTTGAAAATCACTTATGTCCTCCTACTTCCTCATTCCCACATTCAAATATTTTCTTTTCTGCACCCTAGGTGTTCCTCAGATCATTCCAGTTCTTTCCATCCCTGAAGCACTTATATTCCCTGGAGGAGGCATGAGAAAAGAGGGAGGGAGAAGGCAGAGTTTTCTTTTAAATTTTATTTTAAATTATGGTAAAAGAAAGACACTTAGCCTCTAACTCACCATCTAAATCAGTAGCTTCCCTTATCTTCATTATTTTTAAGTGTATAGTTCAATAGTTTTAAGTTCGTGTACATTGTTATACAACATATTTCCAGAATTTTTTCATTTTGTAAAACCAGAACTCTATTCTCATAGCAATACCCCATCTGTCTTTCTTCTCTCTCCCTTCTCTCCCTTCCTTCTTTCCTTCTTTCCCTCTTCTTTTTATTCTCTCCCACAATGGCCAATATGGACAACCAAAGAAGGTATAGAAGACTATGGGCTAAAGTAATGCCAATTTATCAGCATTTGCTCATTCTGACATTCCCGTATGATGCGTTTTAAGCAAGGTGATTGGTTGGTGGCACTGGACTTTTTCCTCATGACCACATGGTGTTCACAGGCACAACATGGAACTCATCTCAGTATTTTCACCAAGTTTCTCAAACTGTTTTAATTGCAACAACCTGAAAAGGTAGGCACTTTTGTTTTTGATAATTTATCATTTTAGAAGCTTACAATAGTGTAGTAAGTTATATGATCTGGATTTGAGTCTTATTTTCATCATTGTGACCATATATCAGAAAAAGCCTGAGTCAGATGAGCCCCTGGTTTTTATCTGGAAGGCCAGATTCTGTGGGCCTACATCAAGATGCTGCTTTTGTTCTCCATCCTTCTCCTCCTCCATTACTGTCACTTACATTGTTGAGATACTTGACCAAGGAGTTCCATCAGTGAGAAGTGGGAGCAAGGAAAGCATATGTTTTGTGATATTATGGAGAAGCTGAACCCTGGGCTTGCTTCTTGTGTGTGTGTGTGTGTGTGTGTGTGTGTGTGTGTGTGTGTATGTGTGTGCATGCTGAGAATATACTGAATGCTGTTCCAGGGTTTTCTATATGTTTTGGCAGTAGGCTGTTTTGTTCAGAAGTGTTAAATTATTGTACCAAAACTCTCTTTGCTGCAAGTGGGTAAAGGTTAATCAAGAAGTGAAAAATTTTAAGTCTGATTCATACAAGATAGCTCATCTGTCAACACATACTTACTGTTATAATTAAAGAACTGTCATATCCTTTTACCTTATCCATTAACCCATGTTTTTGTGATTTTAGGGTTTCACTTGGCTGTAAATTTCCTCTGGGCTGCAAAGCAGCACCTGTGATCTGTTTGGGAGTGAACTTTTTATCAGAAGTCAAAGAAAAAAATCAATTTAGCTGGTTTTGACTTACAACAGTTAAAAGAAAAATTGAAAATATTGGATTTGGGATAAGTACTTTTGCTTCACAGTTTGAGGGTCGAGTGGATGCTAAAATATCACTCACCCCCTTGGCCTGTCATTTGGATTATTCTATTTTATTATTTTGAAGCTATAAAATCAGCCAACTAATTAAGTGGGCTGCACATTGTTTCATATAAAGTACCATTATGCTCATTAACACATCAAATATGAATCACCTGGCTTGGATTTTTTATTTTGTTGTTGAATATGTTACATCACAGGAGCAGATATGAAAAAAAAATACATGTATCTAATCAGTGCTAGGTTTATTGGTAGAGGATTAGCATTAATCACATTTTTGGGGGGGAGATAAAAATAAATATTTCGTCTATACAGTTATAATGTTGGGCAGTTTCCAGAAGTTCTAAGGTTGAAAGAGACACTATTGCATAGGGCTCAAGAGCATGGGTTAATTTAGTGGACATCTGGTTCATATTTCACTTTTGCTGTGTAGTAACTAGTGGCTTTATCAAAATATTTTTCAAGCTATTTTTTTTTTTACAGATGAGAAATATTTTTCTCATCTGTAAAATGGAACTAATAATACCAGTCTCATCATGTGAAAATGGCACCAAATTATATGTGGCATATTCCTAGCATAGTTCCAGAAACAGTAGGTGCTGGGAAAAGTGAGAAGAGTTATGACTTGCTTTTATCAACAAGAGAAGATCAGATGTATGCTTTCATTATTTGTTTACTCTAAATTGTATTAAAATAATTTTCATGGTTCACTGTCATGAGAAAGTTGGCAAGACCTGACTGGTCATTTGTTTGTGAACTCAATCAATGCTCATTGTTCTGGGTTGATGAGTTGAGAGCCACCTCTAACCTAGTGTGGAAGTGTTCCTGCCTCTCTACCATTGCTGGTAACCATCCAAGTGTCAGGGTGAGGGAGAACAAAGCAGGTGCTGGAATGCTTTAGCAACTTGGAGGTTGGTCCTCTAACCAGTGCACATTTTTCCAGGATAGAGGGGATGGCATAATGAGAAAACGAATTCACGAGCAAAGAGGTTCCAGATTCTTCTCTCTTTTGATCCAGTACATAGCATAACACCTGGCACAGGATGATGCTTAATCACGGCTGCAGTCAAGATATTAAACCCATATTTTAATACTATTTTGTAAGTCAGAGAAATGTATGGCAATAGCATCTTTCCCCTTGACAAATGACTCTTTAAGAATCAGAGGTGTTTTTGTTGGTCCCTATTACAAATTGAATTGTTTCCTCTCAAAAAAATATTTGTTAGAATTGAAATGCCTAAAACCTTAGAATGTAACTGTATTTGAAGATGGGGTCTTTATAGAGACCCCATCTTGATCAAGCTCAAATGAGGTCACTAGAGTAGACCCTAATCCAATATGACTGATGTCCTTTTATAAAAGGGAAATTTGGACAGAAATATACTTAGGGAAGATTCTATGAAGAGACAGGGAGAAGACCAGCATCTACCGGCCAAGGAGAAAGGCCTGGAACAGATCCTTCCCTCAAGCCCTCAGAAGGAAAACCCTGCTGATACTTTGATTTTGGACTTCTGTCTTTTAGAACTATGAGATATTAAATGTCTGTTGTTTAAGCCTCCCCTTATGAAAGTCCTCATGAAGAATACAGTATTGCCAAAAATATATTGAGAGTAGGATTACTAAGGAAAGAAAAAAGTTAAGATACTTAAGGTTACTTTTTCCATTCAAAATGTTAGCTCTGTGTGGGTTTATTTGTAGTATGCTTCTTCAGTGTTCAGAAATGAAGGAGAACAGGGAGCTGCTTCTGATAAATTTCTAATGCCTTCTCCTGTGGAACTGATCAAGTGCAGAGAGTTTGCAGTAGACCTGGAAGAAATATCTGTCAGTCCTCTGCAAGAGGTGTGTTTATATGCACTTTTGGTGACATCTGAGTATGCTGACAAAAGTGAGCTTCCTCTGAGAGGATTCTATGGAAAGGCAGCCATGATGGCAAAACCAGGAAAACAAGGACTAGTGTTTTTATCATGTTTCTTTAAAATGTGGATTTTTCAAATAAACAAAAACAAACAAAAATATTTCCCAGAAATAGGAATAAGAATTAGCAAGTATAAAAAATGAGCTGTTTCTAGAAAAATGATTTTGAATAATTTTTTCTTTAAGAATGAATGAATCTTATTTCCTGACCTGTCCTTCACTTGACCTTTGTTCCAAAATAAATGTATTGTGGAAGGTTAGAAGAGGCCATTTCTAGTATTGATAAATAAAAGCACTAAGTAAATGGGAAACAATGACAGAAAACAATGGAGTCTCCATTTCTTCTGTGAGTTTCTGTGGTTCTCAATTGACATCTTGTCCCCATGACAGCTATAAGGACACTTCTTTTCCCTCTTCTCTGTGATCTTTCCTGGTTAACAGATGTGGGCTTCACAAACTGATCAAGATGCCAGAATTAATACAGACCATCCAGTGAAGGAAGTTGGAATCCAGTGCTCTTTGCTTTCTTCACTGGCTTTTGGGTGAATAGGTCTGTGACTAATGAACTTCAGACTTGTTTTGAGAGGCTGGATTCCAACACCATGGCAGTAATTACTATTCAAGGCTTTACCATACTTTGACATTTTCCTCAAGTATAAATGATTAGCATCTGAAAGAAGTTCTGGGCCCAAAAGGAAAACATTAAAGAAACAAAATAAAAGGAGAATCAGAGTACTTCTGGGTTGATTTCCTCTTCTTAAAGCTCATCTTCAAGGCAGCAATGGCCCAGGACTGATTATGGACACCCCTTTGTGTGTAAGGCTCAGAGAGCGCCTGTGTCTACAATCTTTTCCACAGGCCAGGGTGTAGGTTGAGGTGCAGGTTGCTAATGGGATGGCTAAAAGTTTAGATGTGAGACGTGTAAAAAGCTCTTCAGAAATATGTTTTGGATTCCTATCTGACCTGCATGCTTTATCTCCTTTGTTAGCCTCCCTTTCTCATTTTTAGGAAAGCTATTGGGCTAGGTGTCATGAGTTCCTAATACGGTTTGAAGTCTTGGTCATGGTTTGCTCCCATCCAGAGTTGCACTCATGAAGTGCTCTGTTAATTAAAAAGGAAATGCAATCTTTCCTTGAATCCCTGAGAGAGACAAGATCCAACTCATTTCAATGGGCATATTTCTCCCTTCCCCAATGTCATGGTGCCTTGGAGTTGGTCTAGCATCATCCAGAAACTAGCTTTCCTGGCCTAGGTTTCAGCTTTTCTTGCATTCTCTTCCTTATTCTCAACTTTGTCTCACGTGGACTTTGCCTCCCAATTCTTCTCAGTGTTAGCCACCTGAACCAATTGCACAGATCTTGAAGCACACGAGAGCCAGGAACCAGACTTGAGAGAAAGGGATGGAGAGAATATAAGTCCCAGGAAGGCAGGAAATATTGACATGCAGATGAGTTCTGGCTCCATTTCTCCACAACTGGTAAAGTTTATGTTATACAGAATTTCAGGAAAGAAAGAAATTAGCATTTATTAGGGGCCTCCAGTTTTTTAGATTGTAACTTTGGCAGATGTATTTCCATGTGTCATTGTATTGACTATTGATGCTTGCAGATATCATTTATTTGTGATTGTTTTTATTGCTGTAGGCATTTTTGCCCACCATTCAATTTTCACACTGCCTGTTTGGTTCTCCATAAATATTTACTGCATGAATGAAAGAATAATGAAGCACTGACTCTTCAGTACAAATTTGTGAAGTCCTGTAATCTCTTCATCCTCACAAATGAGAATAATTGACTCTAAAAACTTAAAATACTTCGTCAAACTTAAGACTTCTCAGCCGGGCGCGGTGGCTCAAGCCTGTAATCCCAGCACTTAGGGAAGCTGAGACAGGAGAATCATGAGTTCAAAGCCAGCCTCAGCAAGGGCGAGGCGCTAAGCAACTCAGTGAGACCCTGTCTCTACATAAAACATAAAAAATAGGACTGGGGATGTGGCTCAGTGGTCGAGTGCCCCTGAGTTCAATCCCCAGTACCAAAAAAAAAAAAAAAAAAAAAAAACTTAAGACTTCTCAGAGATGATAGAGATAATGTTTGCAACTCATTATGTTTGATTCTAAGATCTCCCATTAGACTTTCCTGCCTGAGATGACTTCTTCCACCATCATGCTCCAGTTACGAGAGTACTGAGATCACCATGTAAACACGTGTTAGGACTATTTTTTGCTTTTGTTATTATTTAAATGTATCTATTCTAACAACAGATTTGGAAAATAAGACAAATTGAGGATTTAGTGTGACTTTATATCGTGAAGGTCAGTGATGAACCAACTTCTAGATATCTGTGCCCTCATTAGTTGCTATTTGGATCACCTACATGCTCCAGGCACTCCCTTCATGGAAGTTGGGGCAGTAGACATCATCCCCACCTCTTTCATATTGTGTATTGTTTTCAATTAGAGAGTCTTGGGCCAAACATGATCATACACCAAAACTCTGTGTATGAAACACATTAAAATTGTACCTCTCACATGAAAGGAAAGAAGTGCTCAGGGCTCTGTCAGCTTGGCCTACTTCCTCAGCTCCTCAGAAAGTCTAAGACTTTGCAGAATATAGTTTAACACCCACTGACCTAGAAATGCTCTTCATTTCTTAGTTAAGGAAGCCAGGTTCTGAGAAGCTAGGTGTGATCAGCAAGTCACAGAATTACTAATGTCCCAGGAAGGTTGAGAAGTCAGGCTAGAGAATTTTATACTTGTGTCAGTAAAGAGCTGCACAAGAACCAGAACAGCATCAGCAAAACTAACTCAATGTCTGTTATGATTAGGATATATGTCCCCCACACGTGTTAATGCAGTGTTATTCAGAGCTGAGATGATTAGATTATGAGAGCTGTAACCTATTAAGTGGATTTATCCATTTGATGGATTAGCAATTTGAAAGGACACTGTACTGGATGGTAACTGTAGGCCATCAGGGTGTGACTGGAGAAAGTGGACACTGGGGGCGTGCCCTTGGGGATTATAGGTCTTCTCCCTGACTCCTCTTGCTCTCTCTGCTTCCTGACTGCCATGAGCTGAGCTGCTTTCCTCTCCACCATGCCCTTCTACCATGATGTTCTGCTCCTCTTGGGCTCAGAGCAATGGACATAGATGACCGTGGACTGAATCTTTGAAACTGTGAGCCGAAATAAACTTCTCCTCAAAATTTCTCTTGTAGGATACTTCATCATAGCAAGAAAAATCTGACTAAGGCAGTGTCTCTTAGGTGTCAGGCACCGTGCTAAGACCTTTACACATAACCCCTTATGAATTTTGTGAATTATTGATAGAGCTGCTTTTATCATCCTCACTCTGAATGCTGATGCTGAGATAAAATGCATTCTTAATCTTATTTACCAAATGTTATGTGGCCAGAAATCAGGGTGGCCAGAGCCCAGAGCAGAGGTCCTACTCACCATATCTGCTTTCCCATTTCCTCTCTCTTGGTGAATTACCCAAGGCCATGAATCCTCTCTTGTTTACTTAAATAACTCATGACTGTTTTACTGTATTCCTCCCACTTCACTTCCTAGCCATCTACCAGAGTGGTCGTTCTCAGAATTGTTTCCTCACTGACACTCATGTTGCATATGTCCCTATGTACAATGCTCCTGAGAGTCACCAAGAATTGCCTGATGTTACATGAATCTTGGGATACTAGCTTGAGGTCAACCCCTCCTGACTGTCTGAACAGCTTGATGTATGCCTTACACCTGACTGTATTACTCATAGTGTGAAACCATGCTTAAGAATCAGTGTCCTGGAGCACATTATCCACAATGAAAACATGGCCTCAAGTTTTGTAGCATTTGTGTAGCAGAACTTCCAGGTAACCCTGTACCTTCCCATTTCTAGAGGTCATTTGAAGCAGCCACAATCATTCTGTATTATACTGAAGTAGATGTAGGAGTTCTTCTTGGCTCCAGGTAAATTCCCTTCTCACAGCTAATCTGGAGGATACATTTGCTCTTCTGTGAGAACTGGTTGATTGTTAGAAAAGATATGACTTATCCTGGCAGAGATGATTGTCTCACTTGTCTTCAGTGCCTCACATGATATTTGACTCAGAGGAGATACTTAGTAAATATTGGAGTTTAATTATTATTCTTCCCTTGCAAATAATACAGCTAATTACTTTTCTGGATGTAAGTGTCCTATGTGGCTAAGCAGAGCAGATTGAATTTTTCAAAGATGTGGCAGCATAATTTGTTCTATCTTAAATATTTTTTTTTAACAATGTGGTGTTGATACTCTTTTACCAAGAGGTGAAGTATATGTTCCCTCCACTTGAATCTGGGTGGACCTTGGTAAATGCCTTGACCAACAGAATATGGTAGAAGTGGTGTGGTATGAGTTGTAAGGCCTGATCCTTAACAGACCTTTGACTTTATTGGTTTTCCCTCTCACTTACGGCATGTCTCTTGGGAACCTCAATGCATCTTATGAGAAATCTGGCCACCCTAAAACTACCATTCTAGAGAGTGTACTGAGGATACCTTACAGAGCTAGATAGGGGTGTCCTGAACTGTCTTACCAGAAAGGTTTCCAGATTCATAACTTAATGTAGCCTTCAGGATGGGTGACCCTACTCTCAGTCATGGTGTGGCTGCAATTTCATGAATACCCTGAAGCCAGAACTTCCTGATGTAGACACTCACAGAAAATTTCTGACTCTCAGAAACCATGAAAAGTAGTTCATGATGACTATTACTTACCTCATTGACTTTTGAGGTCATTTGGTACACAGCATTAGATAACTAGAACTCCAGGCACTGTATATATATAATTTTTCTTATAAAAATTTGATAATTGTTCAGCTTTGGCTTTGTGATCTTTATTTCACACCATGGTAGCTGTTTCTCAATGAATATTAATTTTCTTTTTTATATTTCTTTCTTCTGCTATATTAGTACATTCTAATATAAATTCTTCATGAACAACCAGCAACTTTTTAGCTTAAAAATGTATCCCTTTTATTTGTCACCAGAATTTCTCCCTTAAGAATAGTTTGAGCAGCATTCCAGGTGTATGATGTTTTGCACCTTAATGAAGGCATAACTCAGGAAAGCAACTATTGAACTGTTGAGTATTTCATGGATATTGAGAATATTTAAATTGAAGGAAAATGTGCTAGTGACTATCTACAGTCTTATCTGAAAATATTGTTTAAGGTTACATCTTTTATTTTGACAAATTTCTAGAAAATGTTTCTATTTGAGGTAAGTATTATCAGACTCAGAAAAATATGTAATATTATTCATAATATAGTAGGCTTGGTGGATTTTGTGTGAATTATAGCAGTGGTTGACATTCGTAAATAGTCGCATTTTATTCCTACTATATTCTGTTGAATCAGGTAAGAAAGATTTGATTCAGATCAATAACTATGGCACATAAAATAATAAACCCTTTCAAAAATGTAAGAGTATAAATTATGTGTGCTTGTGGCAGTGGTTGAGAAACTGAACATAAAACTTTAAAATATTATAGCTTGAAAACCTAATAATCTATCAGCTATTAAAATAGAACGTAGGCAAGAAGTCATTACTTTGAAATTTAATAAGATTGCAAGGTGTTTGGTTGTGTTTTTTTTTTTCCTTCTCAGTATAGTTATAGCTTTGAGGACAAAGCGGATATGTTTGATCTTAAGTAAGCTGAGTGAATTAAATGACTATCTGGATTGTTTATCAGCTCTGGTGAGATTTTCTACTGTGTGTTTGATAGTATGGTTAAATAAAAATAGGGGAGGGGGTATGGGGATAGGAAGGATGGTAAAATGAATCAGACATTATTACCCTATGTACATATTTAACTATACGACCAGTGTGATTCTACATCATGTACAATTAGAAGAATTAGGAATTATACTCCAGTATATATGATGTATCAAAGTGCATTCTGTCATGTATAACTAACTAAAACAAATTTTAAAAATGAAAAAAAAATACTCTGTGTGTGCACACGCACATGTGTGCATGTGATTCACTTTGTTCCAAAAAGGTTTCAACTCAGATTATAAAAATAGTAAGAACACACGAAAAAAATAAAAGTAATTGGATTAGTTAAATGGAATGAAAAGATATCACATCGGGTTGAGAATGAGGTTAAAACTTGCATGTTGTCGAGTCTTGTTAATGGTGCCTTAACAGTGGACCGTGGCATTGTGACATTGGCACTTTCCCCATCCCACTGATGTTCTTGAAAATTGTCCAAGAGTTAGCACACGTTCCTGCCTCTTTTCTGTCTCATGGTGAAAATCAAACTTCTTGTACTGAGGGTAATTTCTTTGAGCTCTGGGAGAAGACGTGGAAGTGGTATAAAGTGTACCCTGATATTTCTGAATCATGGGGACAGTATTGAGTAACTTAGAAACTTTAGATTCCTGGTGCTTGTGCTGTGGGAAATAAAAATCAGTCTTAAGATATGGCTTAGCATGTCCTTGCTGTGGGGAAGAGTGAATACCATGTTGGCTGGGCAGTCACTTATCTGCTGTTGAGAACTCTTCCTGTGTGTGTGCTTTATGTGTACCCTGAATATAGCTATGTTAAAAAAATGCCCCTTTGAACAGGACTAGAAGAAAAAGCAATAAAAACATTGGTTTAAGGTGGTGAAATTATGGGCTCTTTTTTATTTCATCTTTATGATCATTTTAATGTTGTTTTAAATATCTTTATGATATAAATAAGAAGAAAAAATGTTTAAAAAGATTGATTACTTATCAAGTATTACTGGCCTCCAGCGTATTTGGAGTCTTTGGAGATGAAACTCTCATTATGCAGACAGCCTGTTCAATCATTCAAGCAATATTTACCCAGCAAAACATTGTGGGAAACTCAGAGTCCCAATGGAGATACTGTTCTCACAGAGTCATAAGGACCTTAAGAGGTAAAATAACATGCTCTGTATAACCATATGAATAGCTTATTTTATCAAAAGGAACCAGGGATGTCTTTTAGGATGAGGTAGAATAGCACTTTGATTAGGAAGAATGATCAAATTTGGGACTCAAGGAGATAGGAAGTCATTATTGGTGTTGGCCAAATATTTTCAGTGTCTTCCTCCTTCCAAACCTATGGTGGAAATGTACTTTTTATGGTTTGGTGGAAACATATAACTAGATATGGCATTGGATTATGTCACTTTGAACTAAACGCCTAATTTCTGGTACAAGGTTCCTACATAGTTTTCCTTCCCCCCTGGCATGGCTCCACATAGTTTATGAACTGGTGGTCACAGCCTCAGCTAGATGGCTATATAAGCAAGGTGGACAGAACTGCCTCAATGGATAGTATGCAAGATATAAACATTTGTGTGATAAATTTCTGAATTTGGGGGCTGCTTGTTATCACAGCAACCCTTAGCTTAATCTAATGATGTAAAGCCAAAAGATATTCACAGCAGAAAACAATGTTAATTGAAGTATATAAGGAAATACATAAGAAATTTTTGATTGGAGCCTAATAGTGTAGTGAGATTGGTGAAAACCATGGTTGGAAAGAGTTGGAGCCAAGTGAAATGGGGTTATGCCTGCCATCTCAGCCACTTGGGGGACTGAGGAAGGAGGATGAGAAGTTTGAGACCAGCCTGGGCAACTAAGCAAAACCCTGTCTCAAAATAAAATTTAAAAAAAATAAAAATGTGTTACCACTGCTGCTCAGTGGTAAACTGCTTGCTTGGCATGTGTGAGGCCCTGGGTTCATTCTCTAGTATCAAGAAAAAATGAATAAATAAAGGTGGCCAGAGGAGGCGGAGAGAGATGGGACCTACCATGGCAAGCCAAGCCTGGAATTTTCTGTTAATAATTAGAACAATCCTGTGTTCTGTGGCTGGACCATATTTTTAGTTTCATGTTATTTCATATTCTGCTAAACTGAAAGTGTACAAAATTTATGTTTAATGAAGGGGCCTCTCTGTAAAACCTTGATCAGTTTTAAAAAGGAAAAAAAAATAGCTAAAGACCAAATTAATGAAAACATAATAAAATGCCTATTTAGGATTCTGAAATGATGAATTTCTCCACATGGTGGCCATTCTGTGAAATCCAGCTTGCTAGCTGTCTGACTCTTTCCTCACTGCTGGGCCTTGGTACACTTCCTAGGGCCTAGTGCACTGAGTACACGCAGTACTGTGTGTGCTTGTTGTTAACCATGGTTTTATTGGCCCAAAGAGGACTTGCCTGCCACGAGCAGGAGGCTTGATCTTCTGAGTCAGCTTTGTATATTCAGTGCTTTGTGTTATCTTTTTCTCTGAAGAACGATGAAAATGAGTTAAGGTTTATAAAATGTTTGAAGAGGCATTGGGAAAAAATATATTCTGTATGAATGAGATGGTATAAATAATGAAGTTACAACAGACTTAGAGATTGGTGAAGAAAATTTAGTTTGATTTGCATCACATAGGCTCAATGCTTTGAAGGGATGGTAAAGTTAAATCTAATTTTTGAAGTTCTTCAACATTCTCATTTCTAACCAGGGCTTTAATATCACTTTAATGCAGTTTTTTACATATGAATTAATATAATAAATGTCAATGTTGAATAGAATAAGGTCACATTTTACTACTTTGACCAGAAGTGTAATCTTCCAAGATTCAATTTTATTACTATTATAACAGTCATACTGGATAAGGTCACCAATATTTCTTTCCAAGTGATATAATATATGACGACAGCCTTTATACCAACTTTAGTTTTTGTAATTTGGATTTATGTTCTGAAACATGTTGACAAAGATATGCCACGGATATTTCTTGGTCAAATGGCAACCTAGGGAAGATGTTTCTTCTAATTTATGGGAAATTTGAAAATGGATAAATGGAGTTGTTGAAATGTAGCATTTTTTTGATCATACCATCCCTTGTCTACAGATAATTAAATTCTGGTGATGTTTTAGTCTTCTGCTTGAGAAAGAAAGGTGATGTTTAAAGGCTTAAAAGCAAGAGATTTTCTGTTCCCCCTGGCTGTGTGTGAGTGTGAACAGCCCAGCTGCCCAGCCTGCACAATTCATGTGAGTGACATGTTCATTGAATCAGAAGAGTTCAGGGTTGTAGGGGACGGTAAAGGGCAACTAGCAAAACCATTTACCTTGACCCTCTTCTGCAACCTCCTGACCAAGCGATCAGTCTCTGCTGGCACAGCTCCAGTGGGGACAGTAAGAGTATCTACCTTATGACATTGTCATGAAGATTAAATGAGGGTCTATCTGCCCTGTTAAAAGTGCTCATGAAATGTAAACTGATGCTGTTATTATTATTATGAATATTGTGTTGGATACCACCTCAGAAGACAGTTTATTTTCATTTTATCAGAACTCTATTAAAACTTGTTCTTATATTGAGTTCAAAGCTACCTCTTTGTCCTTTTAACTAATTAATCTCAGTTTTAACTTTAGGGATCTTAATGATAATGATGATGCTAATAGTTGCTAATTGATATTGAGCGCTTACTGTGTGCCAGTTGGCATATCCAGTGCATAATCACATTTAAACATCATTTTCTAATGTTTCAAACACACTCAAAAGTAGCAGAAATACAGAATGCCTGTTTACCTTTTTTTTTTTTTTTTTGGTACTGGAGATTGAACTCAGGGCACTCAACCACTGAACCACATCACCAGCCCTATTTTGTGTTTTATGTAGAGACAGGGTCTCACTGAGTTGCTTAGTGCCTCGCCATTGCTGAGGCTGGCTTTGAACTCGTGATTCTCCTGCCTCAGCCTCCCTAAGTGCTGGGATTACAGGCTTGCGCC